>VZTF01001710.1:831587-980498 GCA_013397755.1 Cnemophilus loriae
CTCGCAGGGCGCTCGGGCTCCGCGGGTGCTGCCAGTGCCGCTTTCCCGGCGGTTCCCGGGAGCGGGGTTGAGCCCCGGGACGGGGCACCTGGGGAGCGGGGTGTGAACGGCGTGTGCTGCGGGTGGAGCTGCCTTCGGTCCCCGCGGAACAAGCCCTGGGATTCTCCCGCCGCCGCCTCCTGCCAAGTTGAAGGCTGCGATGTTTGCTCACAGTCTCGTTCCTCCAGGGTCTCTCTTCTGCTCAGGATACTGCCACTGCAAGGGGAAATCTCGCTCTCTGTGCCTACGGATTTTTCCTAGCCCTCTTTTTCCATGCCTTTGCATGCATTAGTGATGCGGCTTCTTGTTGCGGTTCTTTACCGCACGCCGTAGATCACTGAAGGGCGGTGTAAAAATAACCCAGCAGAGCGGCCGTCCTGCCGCTGGCACGAGATCTGGTTGATGTCTCTGTGTCCTGGCTTAGAGGGAAGCCACCTCCTTGCTGTGCGTTTTCTGGGACCCCTCTTTCCGGGGCAGGTGTGTCCTCCCGGCTCGGGCAGGGAAGGGGAGAGGGGACGGTGCCGAGGGCACACAGCACGTGTGGCTGATGCTCCTTTATGCCCGCTGTCTGTTCTTCCCTGCCCGTCCTTTCTTTCTGCCCCACCTACCCAGGTCCCACTAGCTGGAGACCCCTCAGCTATTCCCCGTACCCTTCCTTGCATGACTTGCTCCTTCAATTCACTGCCTCCCGTATTTTTTAAAGGCTTGGCTTCTCTGCTTTGAAAGGAAGCAGATTTTGCTGCTCTTCCCAGCTGTTGTCCACTGTTTCCCACCTTCTCCTTGCTCTCTGGTGGCAGTATCTGGGGACCCCATTGCTGCTGCTGGAGCTGTGTGCACCTGAGAGCCAGGAAAGCACTGCTGCTCTAACACTGGCTCTTTGCCTTGTTTCCCACTGCCAAACCCCGTTAGGAGTTAAAACCAAGCGAACACTTTCTGCAGTTGGCAGCTGCTGCAGTACCTACAGGCATATTTTGTGATTGGGGAAAGGAAAAAAAAAGAGCAGGATGAATGCTATAATTGTAGATGGGAGAAGTGCTGGCTGAAATTCCCCTTNTCTGTGACCCCTCTTTCCGGGGCAGGTGTGTCCTCCCGGCTCGAGCAGGGAAGGGGAGAGCTGACGGTGCCGAGGGCACACAGTCAGCACGTGTGGCTGATGCTCCTTTATGCCCGCTGTCTGTTCTTCCCTGTCCGTCCTTTCTTTCTGCCCCACCTACCCAGGTCGCACTAGCTGGAGACCCCTCAGCTATTCCCCGCACCTTTCCTTGCATGACTTGCTCCTTCAATTCACTGCCTCCCGTATTTTTTAAAGGTTGGCTTCTCTGCTTTTTAAGGAAGCGGATTTTGCTGCTCTTCCCGGCTGTTGTCCACTGTTTCCCACCTTCTCCTTGCTCTCTGGTGGCAGTATCTGGGGACCCCATTGCTGCTGCTGGAGCTGTGTGCACCTGAGAGCCAGGAAAGCACTGCTGCTCTAACACTGGCTCTTTGCCTTGTTTCCCACTGCCAAACCCCGTTAGGAGTTAAAACCAAGCGAACACTTTCTGCAGTTGGCAGCTGCTGCAGTACCTACAGGCATATTTTGTGATTAGGGAAAGGAAAAAAAAAGAGCAGGATGAATGCTATAATTGTAGATGGGAGAAGTGCTGGCTGAAATTCCCCTTTAGGAAGTGATCCCCACCATAAAAAGTGGCTGACTATTGAAGTAGTTGCCTTGTGCTGATACTCATGCACTACTTCTTGTTTTAGGAGGCACTTTTTGTACCTGCGTGGGGTGTTGCTTCTACAATCCTTCCTTTTAGCCAGTTGCTGGAAATCTTCCTCTTTCTGTATTCCAGTTTTCTTCTGCTATGTGAGAAACTTGTGCTGATGTCTTCTGCTGCCTGTAACTTTTCTTCCTCTTCCTCTGTCTATGCTTCTTCATCTCCAGGACTTCCTCCTGTTGGTGTTTCCCTTTCTCTTCATTTCCTCTTCTCTGAAGTTTCCACCTGGATATTTTGCTTCAATATGCTGTGCTTTGAGATGGCTGGCCAGGTGATTTGACAGTGCTGCTCACCAGATACTGTTCTTGTATTTAAAAAAATTGATTTAAGATTATACATCTGTTTAATGGTAAGTCAGTCTTTTAATTTGTTGGTGGTAACTTTGAGAGTACCTTTCTATCAACTCCTCTTGTTATTTTAAAAATCATTTGGCTTCCTGCAGGTGATGCATGTATGTGATCAAGAACTCTTTTGATGACTGTTCTTTGTTAATCAGAAAGATTAACAGTCTCTGATGAATCTATCTGAAACTATCAGCTGAATTTCACAGAGCATCTAGCCCTTAAGAGATTGTTTTGGATAAATTTATAAATGTGCACAAAATCTTAACTTGAGCTTATCTGAATTGCATACAAATACATCTATACGCAGGTAGAATATTGCACTAATTGAAGTGCAGGTGCTGTCTCTGAGCGTTTCTGTCCCGACACACAAAACCACACAATATTCTCGTGGGCACCACAGAGAGGTGCTCAGCCTTGTCATCTCCTCAGGGACCTGTTCAGGAGACGTGCCCTGTTCTCCTCCTGCTGGCATCCCTCCTGAGCCTGCTGTCTTTCCACAGATGTGGACGAGTGTGCCCTGGGGCTGGACGACTGCCACCCAGATGCTATCTGCCAAAACACCCCGAAGCTGTACAAGTGCATGTGCAAAGTGGGTTACACCGGCGAAGGGAAGAAATGTGAAGGTAAAGGCAGCAGAGCACTACGTTCTGTCCGTGTCAGCATGGAGCATTTCTAAGAAAATAGAGCCACTAAAAATAATGCAGGATGATTTTTAAGTCAAAATAGTCATTGTTTCGTCACTCCGTTTACTCCTCGTTTACGAAATCAAAGGCAAACCGTGCATGGATTTTCACCTGTTCATTTCACTTAGCCTGATAATGAGTTCATTGTTTAATCAGCAGCCTTAGAAAATATAAGCTAAAGCTGCAAGGGGGTCTCAGGGTGTTTTCTCAGTCATCAGAAACATTCAGCAGAAATGTATTAAATACAGTATATTTGCAAGACAATGATGATTTTGGACAGCAGTTGCTGCTCACATTTAAGCAGTCTCATCCCTGTCTATAACACTCAGGCAAGCATCCATCATATTGACTTTTGCTTTATTCCTCAGACATTGATGAATGTGACAACGACTTCAATGGGGGCTGTGTCCACGAGTGTTTCAACATTCCAGGGAATTACCGCTGCACTTGCTACGATGGCTTTATGCTGGCTCACGATGGCCACAACTGCCTGGGTAAGGAGTGTGTTCATGAGCAGTGTGAGTGGTGATGTGAACCGAACCCTGCAGCTGCATCCGTGGGGAGCACGTGGCAATCTCTTGGGCTCAGTCAGTTGAGGGAGAGAAGAATGTTGCTTGTGGGACTAAGGATTTTCGGGTACTGATGTAGCATCCCAGTGTGGCTCTTTCCCCCCCTGTAAATGAGGATAACTGTGCTGTATTTCTGTGGAGTGCTGTGGGTTTAAGTGTGCCAAATATCATCTATTACTATGCTAAATGAGTTTATATAAAGGAACATGTGCTATCGTTGTCTTCTCTGTTCCACAATTAGCTTAGGATCAGTTGTCAGGTGTGTTTCCAGGCTTAGGAATCTTCTCTATCTGTAATGTGGGGGCTTCTCACTCCTACTGCGTCTGAATATTCCTAAAAGGAGAGGATGGTTTGGAGTGTGCAGCAGCTGTGTATGATGGAGGCCGCTGAAGAACAGAGGGACTAAGCCCAGTGCCTGGGGTTTCCCTGGGTGGTTAGTGTGAGACAAAGGACACACCTCTAGAAGGGTTTTCAGGGCAGCACTCCCTCGACCCTGCAGGCACACTCTCTCTCTGACCATCTTTTTCTTTATTTAAGACGTCGACAGTCTCCGTTTTGTGCGCCAACAGGTGAGAATCTTTAACAATGGGTAACAAGGCTTGTGGCTTTGCTGTGGTAGGATCTTCGGGCGTAGGGTGCAGCAGTGTGAGAAAGGTGGGAGCTGTCAGCCTGTCGGCAGTGCTGCCGCAGAGCCTCGTGCTGGTGAAGCTGTCCTGCTCCCTGGAGCCCAGCTGGGCACCCTGTGTGGCTCAGCCCTGTGCTGCCTGTGCCATTTGCTTTTTCAGAGATGGCTCCGTTTTACTCTACTGCTGCACTCCGTGTGGATGTGCCCGGACACACCTCCATACCCATGGCAGTCAGAGGGAACTTGCTCTCACTGCATAATTGAAGTTAGTTTGGCTGGGGTATTTCCCACTAGTGGGTGGCACATCAGGAGAGGGGTCAGACCATCCCCAGGCTGCATCTTCTCCTGGGACAAATCAGAGAAGCTCTGGGGTATTCAGTGGGATTGTGTTGGGTTTTACCTGCTGGGAACCTGTTGTGTGCCCAGCTTTCCACAGTGTAAGTGGAGGAGGGGGCGAACTCACCAGGTTCCAAATATTTAAATAAAGTAGAAAGAGAAACAAAATATCTGCGGATACTTTAAAATAACAGAACGTCCATCTTATTTTTGCGTTTGTGTAAACACAGAGTGGAGTTCAGTTGAGGTTACCATGAAGGGCTGGATGTGAAGGAACATGCTGCCTCTGACAATGGCACCAAAAGGCATGTGTGTATTCTCTTTGTACTCAGGGCATACTTCAGCTGAGTTGTTTGTGACCAGTGACATAACTCAGACAAAAATCTACTACCTGCCATGTCGCTGGGAAGCTGCTCAGTATCGCATGGCAGACCTATAAAATAAAACAAAATGTCATTGACGCACAGTGAGGTTTCTACCACTGATGTGCCAGTTTTGAGTTGTGATGTAACGTTAAATAAATATTTTGGCATGCAGCAAATTGGATCACATCTTCTCTTAATCTGTTTATTTACTTTGTTCACGCCAGGGTTGCCCTCCTCTCACCCTTATTTTTGAAGATCTCGGCTGTGTGCCTGGGTTTAAGCCAAATAGACAATTACTTGTTGGAAAGAGATGATTTTTTTGAAAGCTTTCCAAGGTCTGTAAGACAGAAACATCTGCTGGAGTTCAAATCTGTAGCACTAAAGACTCGTGGTGGCTGTTTATTCACGATTGTTTGCACATTCACATCACTGTAGAACTCTAAAATACTCAGCTTCTTTGTGATGGAGATATGTCAGCCGCTCCTTTTCTCCAGCAGGTCACATTCTTTTGCATCCAATTGGCTTACTCACTGCCTTCAGTAGACATTAAATCTGTTGTAATACTATGTTATGCTTCTTACTAAAAGCCTCTCTTTCTCCTTTTTTAAAAAAAGACAGCTGTTTTCTGCCAGAAATGCTACAATGTTAAATTAAAAACATTGTACTATTAGCCAGGAACAATGAAGAGAACGGGGAGCAAACATGATGTTACAGATGAATTTGCAAATGAGACCAGTGCTTTGCCTCAGCGAGGTTTTGTCCTGTTTTTAAGGGACTGAGCGTTCTTTAATTCCGGTTAAAATTTCTGAAAATTAGGCTAGGAAAAGTATTTGGTAGTAGTGGTTACGAAAAACCTGTGCTTATTAAGGGGTAAAGTTCCAAAGAACTGGAGATTGGGGTGGGCATCCTGTCGTTCAGAGGCTTAGCTGAAGTTTTTCCTACTCTTTGGTTCTCTTGGTTACCCTGCAAGCAGAGCCTTTCTGTGTTCTCTGGTGTTGTTGAAGCTCTGAATGTTGCAAAATCAAGATTAAAACTCCTTCCAGAACTGCTGCTCTTGTCCTTGACCGCAGTCAGGCAACACAGCAGCAGCCCTGATGATGAGTGATGATGTCCTAGACCTGAGGGAGGACGATGATAAATCAAACCCAGCACTAGAACACGTGTGGTCTGTGAATTCTAGCTAGGGTGAAAGTAAGGAGCAGGGGATAGGTTTTTAGCTAAATTTATTTTGAGGTTTGTATTTTTCTTGTCCCACCTTTGCTTCAGGATGTGGAGCTTTCTGGGAAAACACCTTTTATAGCCTGGATGGGTTTGGAGCCAAAGGATCTTGCTGTCCCACTGAGCACGCCAGAGCCACGTGTGATTGCTCAGCTGGACCTAGCAGAGCTGTGGAGCGGCAGTGCCAGCTCCAGCTGCACTGAGGGGCAGGGAATGTTCCCGTGGGTGGCGGGGGTGCTGATCTGGCTCTGCCAAGGCTGCTCTGCCTTAGCTGTAACCATCAGCTCTGCTTGGCTGGGTCGCCCAGCGCTTCCTGGGAGCCCTGTGACTGCTCGGGCAGACTGCAAGCAGGGGAGGAGCAGCAGCAGAAATGCGCTTTCCCGAGGGTGACAGCACAACAGCAACCACAGGGTAGCCCGGGATGTCCCGGCTGCCTGGGTGGTTCCAGCCCGAGCTGGTGACTCTCCGTACCGTGGATTGGTGAGCGCAAAGCTGATCTCCCTCTTTTCCCTCTCTCTCAGACACAGACGAGTGCATGTTCAACAACGGTGGCTGCCAGCACGTTTGTGTCAACACCGTGGGGAGCTACGAGTGCCGCTGCAAGGAAGGGTTCTTCCTCAGCGACAACCAGCATACCTGCATCCACCGCTCCGAAGGTACCGCCTCCGCCCCCGGGCGCCGAGCAGCAGCGCCTGACACAGGCAAAAGCTCTAAACCGTCTTCAAAAGTATTTTTAGGTTGAGGTTTCCAAAGCTGTGAAGGGTCTTGAAGCCCTCAGTGCTTTTACAAGGAGGAGTGTGTCGGGATCGTCTAAGTGGCTTTGAAGACGCTGCGTCCCTTCCTCGTCTTTGATCCCACCTGTGTGTCTGCGGCGTTGTGCTGGTTCAAGGCTGTGCTGCTGTACTCCCAGCGCCCTTGGTGCTCTGTTGTGCAGCTAAGCTGTGTCCTAACCCAAGGAATGGCAACAAATGGAAGGACAGCAAGTTCTGGGCATTTTCGCTGGCTTTAGTTACAGGGCAATACCTGCACTACCTTCAGATACCTTTTAGATTCCCTGTACAGTGTTTAGGTTTCAGCTAGGAGATTTATTGTTTGTCAGCCCCAAAGGTATTCAAATCTCGTGCTTTGTTTTGAGTGAAACCTTTGTGAAGCGACCTTTGAGAGATCAGAGTCTTGGATATCTAATTAGACATCAGATTGAACAAAATTATTTTGGATGCCCTTAGGGAATACTTTAAAGTGGTTGCTCAGATCAGGGAGTTGTCCATTGAACTGTACAGCAAAAATCTTAGTAAGAAGTACTTAAAGCTGCAAAGCTTTCTTTAATCTATGGCTTATTGTTGGCATAACTATAAGAGGAATCTGAGCATGAATAAACAAACCTCACTTTAAAAATCCCCAAAGTGAAGAGATCAACATTTGTAGACATATATGGCCATCCACAGATGAGGGTGCTGAGGTGGCTGTCATCTGACAGAGCTGAAATGATCTTTTGTTTGAATTAAGAGTTTGTGTTCTCAGCTCCTCTGGCCCTGGGCTCGGTCTCACGGGGGTCGGGTGATTTCTCAGGCCATTGCTCAGGTTGCCACTGCAGGGGCTGAGCCGAGAGTGGGGAGTGGGGACAGGCAGGAGTTGAGCAGTGGTGGGACAGGGCATAGCAAGGATGTGAGTTCGTGTGCATCCATGGAGGAGGTCTCTAAGGACACAAACTGGTTGTTCGAACTCGTTGTCCTGTCTGATGCCGAGGGAGGAAAAGCTTCCAACTCTTTTTTCATACTTGCTGCTACTTGAGTACCTTCTGCTCTCTTGAGCTGACCACAGCAGCATTCCCTGTCATTTATATTTGTTCCCTAAACTGTACCTTTGGAATTCTCTCTTCTTAAAGATGCAGTATATTTCTCTTAGGTTTTTTTTTTTCCAAAAAGGCTCTTTTTTCATAATATCAAATATCCACTAAACTTAGGTCTTTTTCTTTGAAAAGGAAAACAAAGAGAGGAAAAAAGACGGATTTTTTTTTCATAAAAACTATCAAATAAGATACATCTTTATCAAAACCAGTCTTAAAAAACCCAACACACTGTTTTGCCCGAAACGTTCTTTTTTTCTTCTTAGTAAAACACTTGAAGTGTTTGTTTTGCTTTCTTTAAAAGCCATTTTTTCTGGTTTTCGTGCTGTGACTCTTTCCCTCCTACCCCCCTCTCCCTTCATTACTGTAAACTGCTGCTCGGGATTCCCCACCTTTTTTTTAACCTTTTTTTTCCCTTGGGTGGGCACGTCTGTTGTAAGCCAAATCTCACTGCTTTATCTTTCCCCTGACTTTGTTCTCTGTTTTTCTGCTCCTTTCTGGGACTTCTGTTCTCTGCCTTGTGTATGCATTACTCAGTTTTTGTACTTTATTGGTTCTGTTTTGAGACCTCACAGCATTGATCAAGCTCCTTGATTTTGGCTCCTACTGCCTAGACCATCTATTCAGTTTTGCTTCTTATCTGTAAAATGAGGGAATACTTCCTTCCCTGTCTCCCAGCCCAGTTAAGATTCTCCCTACATTAATGCCTGAGAGACCTTCCCTGTGGTCTGCAGTATTGGCCTTTAAATACACAGAAGTAGAGTGAACTGGGGTTTAAACCACAGGAACTGAAAGTGTCCTGGGAAGTTGTGCACAATCCTATTTTTCAAACTTGTTTGCCTGCTGGAATGAGCTGCTCTTCATCTTTGTGGGAGAATGAACGACCTTGGGAGGCTGCTAAAGCAGCTGGCAGGGCAGCCACACACGTGTACCTTGTTTCTGGGCTCAGCTTGCTCCATATTAGAGAATACAAAAATTTGAATTAAAATGGAGTTTTTTGTGAGTAAATACCTAGTGCATCTTTGTGGCTGCAATTGCTCTGGATGGCAAATCTTGCTGCTCTCCCTTGTGGTATTTCACAGTCATAGCTCCCTGCCTGTCGGGCTGAACCGATGGCAGTGAACGGGATCTGTAGGATGGAAGCCACGTTTCAAATCCCTGTGTGGACTCGTACGCAGGGCACCATCTCAGCCGTCACTCTTGGAGCCTTGACTGCAGAGAACAGTGATAACTAAAGAGCTTTTGGGGAAAAGTTGCCTTAACACAAGGATGTTGAAAGTGTGATGAAAGACCAGAGCATTCCTGGGATGTCCTGTTCCTCTGGCTGTGCTGATGCTCCTCACCATTTAGCAGGTGCCTCTGAGAACCTCTGGTAGCTCTTGGTACTATTGCATCCTCTCTCTCTGTCCTATGGAGTGCCTGCTTAAACATGCCCTAAATGGAGCCTTAATGCTCTTAGCAGACTGGGAATGTTGCCCTGGCAAAAAATTATAAAGATTTAAACACAGATTGTACATGTAAGAGATTAATTTAGCATGACCTGACTGGGAAATACCGTGCTGGCTTTTTTTGCCTGTGTTTTGCCAGTGACAGGAATGCTCAGATCTCAGGTTTGCTGGGTAACTTCAAGAAGGTCCAGTCATCAGAAAGGACTCGTCTGGCTCGGGATCTGCTCAGCCAGCCAGGCACTGGGTTCACCTCTCTTGGCTGAAGGTGGCAATCCAGAGCCATCCATCTCAAGACATTTGTGAGTCAGTAGGGCAGGGTCTCCTGCAAGAGAAATGGTGTGTCTGGGAAGCGTGTGGTGGGATTTGACCAAAATTTGTTTCTGGACTGTGGTCTGCTTATTGCAACAGCACTGGAACAACGTGACCTGGGAGACTTTGTGTCCACCGAGGAGTTTGCAGCCACACAGCATTTATGGCTTTACAGACATCTCTTTAACACAACCCTATAAAATGGGGCTCAGAGAAATCTATGAGCTTTGGAAACAAGCAGCAGCCTCACAGTAAATGCTGGAATGTGTGGGTGTGGGTATCTCCTATGGAACTGCCTTTTGGGTCGGCTAGATTTTGGTGGGTTTGGTGGAGTACCTTGTTACACAATGGAAGCTTTGTTATTAAAATGCTTGCTGGTCTGGAAAGCGCAGTTTTAGCTTTCTGTGGAGACCTGATTGAATTCTGCTCACTCAGAACGGAGCAATCCCAAATGGAGCATATAAACCATTTGTTTGGTGTCAGTGAACTTTACCAAAGTACCTGCTTGAACAGTTTCCCCTTTGGTAGCTCAATAGAGACAAAAGAATAACTTTGTTAACAGAATCTAAGCTGCTAATTCTCTTAATGCTCTCTAACCCCTCCGAGCTAACAAACCAAACCATACTGCATGCTTAAGACCAGAACTTTCACAAAAACACCAGCTCTAATGAGGCTAATTTGTGGCCTCATAGGTTGTCTCCTTCCTTGACTGACACGATAATGGGTGACAGCTTTCCTGTGGGCTCCTTGAGCTGTCTCTGTGTGCTGCAGGATTTGAAGCCTCATTGTCTTGTTGGACTTCTGGAGAGTCCTCACTGTGGGAAAGGAATCAAAAAGCCAGTAGAGCAGAATAATCTGGGCTCTGCAACGTCCATTCTTTTGTTACTTAAAGCTGTCTTAATAGAGAAAAGGTCCTGTAGCTGGTGCTCCAGGGGGTGAGAATAGCAGTGTGGAACAAGGACCTAATTGAAGTGGAGTGGAATAATGGTGAGGAGCCAGCCTCTGCCTCACAAAGCAGAGGGGTTGTTTCACTTAGTAATAAGGCTTCAAAAAGGGCTGTGTCAGTTCAAAAAATATATAGGGTGTGGAATTGATCACACAACCCCTTTTCAGCAGCATGGTCGCCCTTTCTGTTCTGCTTCTGATTGTGCATCCGCTCGGCTCCAGAGAAGTTCACTGGGGTGCTGTGGGATAAGCCCTTGCAGCCAAAGTATGCTCCACTTGGTCTTCACAAATGAAACGTTCTCACTGAGAAGAAAGAGCATTTTGGTGTAACTTGTCCTTTTGAAGCCAGATGTGCCAAGGCAGAGAATTCGATGATAAAGGCGTGCTCTGTGTATACCCAAGGAGAGCATCCGGATGTCTTCTCTTTCCCGGCTTTGTAGCACTGTAGAGGACTTCATCAAAAATCTGTGGTATTCTGCTAAAAGAAAACCTATTTGTTTAATTTGGTCTAGTGATCCCACTGGGTGACTCAGCCAGCTGCTGTGTGTTTTTGAGTTGTGTGTATGAAGACTGTACCACCTTCTTGCCAATGGCAAAGCCACTGATTGCACTGAACCACGGGGCAAGGTGGAAGAAGTTTTTACAAGAATTTTAGGAACTATTCCTCCCTGTTTAATTGACTTTACCTTTTTGCAAAGGTCAGAAAAGACACTCTGGCAGTTATTGAGTGCTGTGCACGAACTGGCAGACATAAAAATGACAGAAAGTTTTAGATGTGTATCAAAAGAAATCCAGTCATTAGTGTCACACTGATTCTTCATTTGGTTAAAGCAGGCACTGGCACCAAATTCTGCCTAGCTGGGAAGGTGTGCAGAAATACAGAACACCGTGGTAATACCCAGTGAGGTTATCTTGAGTGGTACTTACTGAAATCAGAAAAAAATTGAAAACAAAATGGTTAACAAAAAGAAGAACTGACATACAGCATATGTGCAATCTGCATGTCGGCCTGGCATCTACTTGGTCACTGCTGGGATAGGTTATGACTCTGGGAATCTGCTTTGTAAGCCAGTAATTGAAATAGGGATGACCCTTATGACTGCTGTTCTAAACATTCCTGTGTCTGCTGGCTGCTCTTTTAAGCAGAGAAATAAGAACTTCACTTTAGACTTGGATCTTGCCAGGACATTGCCACTTTTATAGAAGGAATGAGGAGGTTTTATGAACGCTGGTATAAAGTGAGAGCATTGGATGGCAATGCAGGTGCTGTACACTTCTACAGATCTTGCTCTTTGACAGAGAGCATCAGTCAAAGAACATGGGCACAGAAAAGATCACAGAAGGGGAAAACTTGGGGCCATTGACTTTGCAGGACTGGACTTGCTGCCTTTCCCCTCTGTAAGCTGAAACTTCTTGTCCCAGCCCTGCAGAGTCTTCCCAGAGGAGCAGGCTGTAGTCTGTGTGTGTGTTGAACTGACTTTGTTGCCTGCACACAGAGGTGCTGAGGATGCTGATGCTCTTGTACCTGTCCTGTTTTGCAGAAGGCATGAGCTGCATGAACAAAGATCATGGCTGTGCCCACATCTGCAGAGAAACGCCCAAAGGAGGAGTTGCCTGTGAATGCCGACCAGGATTTGAGCTGTCCAAGAACCAGAGGAGCTGCATTTGTAGGCAACGTTCTGCATATGCTTATGGTTTCCCAAAGTGAACAAATAGTGTTCTGTTTGCAGTGCAATGGGACTTGGTGTGTTATAGCTAATGCGGGATGACACGCCTGAACTGCGTGCATTTGAATTAAACCAGAATTGATGTCTTTTCTGGACACTGTCACACAGGTCTCTTAATTGCTGCAGTGTCTGTAATGTGGGAGTTGTGCCATCATTCACAGCCATGGGAAGTTCGGCTCCACGAGAGGGCTGTGCAGTGTTTTGGTCTCGCAGAGTCCTTCAGGACAGGGGCACGTTGGGAAGGTGTACTTGGATGCTCAGGTGGCAATGGAGTCGCACACCGTCCTTCAAAGGTGCTGGAAGTGCTTGTGAGACATGACATGTGTTTTCTTCCCAGTGACATGTAACCACGGGAACGGGGGCTGCCAGCACACGTGTGATGATGCTGACAATGGGCCTGTGTGTGGATGTCACCCCAAGTACGTCATGCACGCCGACGGGAAAACCTGCCTGGGTCAGTATGCAGTGGAGGGAGGTAGTTTTCTGTTGATGGCCAGCTCGAGGGTGGTATGGTGGTGCTGTGTGGGCATGATTAATGCCCCTCATAATAGTTTGGCTAGAAAATGTCAAGGAGCTCAAAACTAAGGAACCTGATAGTGCATGGCTGAGTTGGTTGGGTCCAGCCAGCTTATGCTTTCCTATATAAGTAGCTAATTAATACTGTTGTAACCTGTACTTGTCACTGGTCCCCCTGGAACACGAGGCCTGTCTCTAACCAAAGAAAGCTTCCTTCCCTCTAGGATATTTGTGGTTCAGTTTCTTCAGTAGCGTGAGCCAGAGAGTGTAACCAAGGAGTACGCCTGTAAAAACTGGGACTCTGAAATCAATTAATGTATAATTTTGGCAAGGCAGTTATCCAGTAAAGAAAGCTCTTAAGATTTATAAACTCTTCCAGTCTCTGGAAGAGTTTGTTGTCTGTTGATTGAAATCAAATGCTCAGGCCTAACCGGCTGGTCGCTGTAATTAGCCCGCGATGGATGATGACAGTGCTCTTCTAGCAGAACAGTTCATGACAGTTCAATAAGTTCTTTCATCTTGTTGCTGTTTACTACATCTGCAGCACATCTTTTGTTTTGTTAAGGGTACTGAAGCAGACATGACTTGTAAGGAAGCCACAAAAGCAAAATATTCTCATGGTTTTGACTGAAGGGTCTTCATGATTTTTATTACTGCTTGCTCTTTAAAAATAATTTATTTCTGCCTGGTCAGTTCTGACTGTCTCTGATTCAGTGTATGATGAAGCTGTTTGAGTGTGTGTTGGATGTCAGATGAGGATTCTAGTCAGGGCACCTTTACTCACTTGCTTTTATCATGTTCCTTACAGAGAGGGAAGAAGCTGCTGTTGAAATTTCTGAGGGAAACACCACAGCAGCAGCTGATGTGGACAAGAGAGTGAAGCGACGGTTGCTAATGGGTAAAAGTGCTGATCCAAAGTAATTCTGCTGCTCGTTGAAACCATTCAGATGGAAGAATTGCTGTGGGGCTTTTTTGGTTTTTCATGGTAACCTTCAGCTCTGGGCTGAATTCTGCCTGAGATGATCCACTCCCTCTCAAGGAAATAATATTTTTCCCTAATGTTCAGACATCTAAATGAATAGCCTAGTTTTCAAAAAGAATGGCAGAGGAAGGAAGAAGATGCACTCTGTCTTCCCTTGGAGGTTAAACACAGCCTGCCAATACTGCATGTGAGATGAGAGATTGAGAGAGAATAAACCAGTAAAGCTCTCAAAACTTGACAATAAGTAGCATATGCTTGATGCTGTAGAAAACAAGGATACAGAGCTAGAAAGAAGATTTCAAAAAGCAGACATAAAAAAATGTTCTTTGCAGCTCTCTCAATCAATACATGCTATGTAAAATTGCATTTGTCCAGCCAGTGAAAAGGTTGTTAGACTGACTGGGGTGGTTAGACTGATGACAAGAGGATGAATGCCAAAGAGTGAGTTATTTCTGGTTGGTTGGATGTGAAGAACTGTGTTTTAGGAGTGTTCACGAGAATGGTTTGGTGAGATTTAGACATAGTTTGCACAGGGGGGAGTTAGAGGAACAAACTTTGTTTGAAATGGCACCTGGGTTACCAGGCTGAAGGAATGCTCAGTGAGGGTGTTATCCCCCATGGCTGGGAGTACAGGTAGCACGGGAAGGTGAGTTGGGAGGTATATAAGAAAATTGGTTTAGTAGTGCTGAGTGTAACCAGGTGTCCCACTGGTGGAAGGTGTCAGAGGATCAGCCAGGATTGAGTGTGGGCATAAGGAAACTGACTGACAGTAACAGATTCATCATCAAGGAGCGGGGATTTGTGTTTAAGATACAAATGGAATACCCAGAAAAAAAACATTTTGGTTTGTAGAGTCTCCACAAAAAAACTGGAAATAGCTGAGGCAGGGATTTGGCCAACACATGTATTTAGCAGCTGCTCGTGTGTTCTAGGCTAAATGTTTGAATAGCAGTGTGCTTGGGACTGTGCCTTGTACCCCATGACGTTTCTCGGTGCCGCTATAATTTCCCTGAGCAAACCCGAGCTCCGTCTCGTTGGCCAGAAACGTGTGCGGTGAATAACGGTGGCTGCGATCGCACCTGCAAGGACACATCCACCGGAGTCCACTGCAGCTGCCCCGTTGGATTCACGCTCCAGTTTGACGGCAAGACATGCAAAGGTGGGTTTTATACTCCTGGACACGTGTACCAGCACCTGTAAGGTGTTACCAGGTCCTGTAAGATATTAATCTCCAAATGGAAGCAACCCAGTGTCAGGAGCAAAGCCGGTGTGTGCAGCCTGACCGAAGGAAGGACTGCACCGGGGGTAGAGGCTGTGGTTTCCTTCACATCCAGGTGTATCATGTGCAGAGAATCTCTTCTGCTCTGCCCTCCTTCTCTCCACTTCCACCTCTTGTGCCTCATTTTTCGGAGGTGAGATTTGGGAGAGCTCAAACAGCCCCGAGGTCAGTCCTGGCAGAGGCTGGCAGGTGTGTGGGTGCCTACAGGTATCCAGTCCAAAAGCCTGCTGTGTTACCCACAGCCAGCTGGGGATTAGAGCTGTTGGTAAGTAAATATCAGTGTGTAAACAGGCATGTGTTTTATAAATATATACTGCTCCAAACAGCTCTAATGAGAGAACTGGCAAGGAGCAAAGGCACGGTTAGGTTGTATATTATATTGCTTTTCCAGTAATTAGATGTTAAGACTGTTCTGCTAAGCAAAAATGATGAAATCCCCAGGCCTGAGTCAATTAATATTAGATAAAGGCCTCATTCTAATATTGCCATGAAAAGGACAGGGTAGCTCAGGAAGTCTCTGTCTGAGATTTCTGCAGGGCTTACAAAGAGGAAATGGAGAGAATGTTTAAAACACTAAAACCTCTTAGAGAGCCTTGGAGTTAAAGTGTTTCCAAACAGAACTTAGGGAATGGTCTTTTATGAATGCGTTACCCAAATGCAACTGACAGCAATATATTAAATGAGAGCAAATAACACTGTCCTGGGGCTGAATGGGCTGGATCATTCTTAAGAGTTGGATCTGATCTTCCTTACCATTTGTGGCAGTCTCACTAGATTTTGTTTCTGGGCTCCTCTAACCGACTGGACGTGACTGTTTTCTGGATCTGGCAGTGGAAGTAGGTTGAGTGCTGAAGCTCTGTGTTTATTTGCTGAAGCTTTTTTTTTTTTTTTTGTTACAGATATTGATGAATGCCAGTCCAATAATGGAGGCTGTGATCATTTCTGTAAAAACACTGTTGGCAGTTTTGATTGCAGCTGCAGAAAAGGATTTAAATTATTAACAGATGAGAAGTCCTGTCAAGGTATGTGCGCTGGAAAGACAATGGTACAACAAAAGTAGGACAAATCAGCGTGGCTTGGACATCTAGTACAATGATGAAGTGATAATGGACTCCAGAATAATTTCCATTCCTCAGTTTGGATTTTTTTCTTCTGAAACAGCTGTTGAGTTAATACAGTTGGCTTGATGCTATTGTAGGAAATAAGTTTAATGGCACAGTGAGCTATTATCTGGAAGGGACAGAGACAGCCTCATATTGAAAAGCTCTCTATGAGGTTAGTGCTTCCCCCCACCTTAATGATCTTCAAATAATTTACAGGGAAAATTAGGCAGTATCTCTCTCTCCATCTTACTGACTGATTCACCACTGCAGTGAAACTATTTTTTCTTAATAGGATATTTAGTTGCCATGACCTCACTATTAAAGGAAAAAGATATAATGTGATCTATGAAATTATATGTCTGTAGACAGACTGGAATCTCTGTTCTCTAAAACATTGTGGAGCACTTGCTTTTGAGGATGACATGGATTTCTCTTGTGAGACCTACAAAGCATACTTGCTTTGCTGTATAATGGTTTGTACATATAGATTTAGCAATCCTATTTAAGCTGCTTAAATGCACAAAAAATGTGAAGATTGAAATGATCTGTGGTTGTGGAAAAGCAACAGGATGAAACAATGTCCATTCAGTCAGCCAAATGGTGAGTTATGCCATTTCCGAGGCAACCAGCTGACATTAAAGGTGAATTTCAGAAAACTGAACTGACCAAGAGAAAACAATTTTCACCTGAGTTTTTTGGTGCATTCTTATCCTTTACAAATAGACAAAGAAGGTCGACTGTTTATATGGAACAAACTTATTATATAAACATCTGACTTTCAAGATAGTTTGTGGGTTTTTTTTTCCTAATGAAATCTGTTTATGAATGTATTTTAAAGTCTTGCATCTCCCTTTTGTCCCTGCCACTTCTGTTGCTCTCCCTAGACTGTTCCAAAAGTGATATCATGACGCGTGCCAAAGCCCAAGGAAAAAGATTGAGGAAAAGTCTTAGTGAAGTTGATGTGAACTTTTTTCGTGTCTTGCAACATTCTTACCTGGCATGCAAAATGTACTAGCACAGAAATTTTAGGTGCTTTTGATGGTGTAATGAATGTGATTTTCAGCAGGCTTAAATCAGGCACTGCATATTCATATAGAGCTTCATTTAGGGAGGGAAAAAAAAAGGCAATACTTTCCTTTGTAGACATCTTTTCTACGTAGAGTAATCCTAATGAAATAAGAGTTTTGTCAGCAGTTTTCTTCTCCCACGGAAGAGAAATAATTTGTTTTAAACATAATCGTAAAAATGTAACAGCAAGAAAAAGCCAAGAAAAAAAGTTTTCTTTTGCCAAGAAAAAGCTTGTTTGGCAAACTAAGCAAACTAAACTTTTAAAAATTGTCGTTACATCACGTGCTCTGAAAGAACCCGCTCAGCTCACGTAAATCCGCACATCTCTGCAGCTGTCGAGCTCTGCTGGCTCCTCAGGGCTCCCTGGCCAGCCTGAGAGGTTCTGATGCATCCCTTTAAACCTTGCAGACATTGACGAGTGCTCCTTCGAGCGGGCGTGCGACCACACGTGCATCAATCACCCCGGCACCTTTGAGTGCACGTGCAACAAAGGATACGCCCTGTACGGCTTCACGCACTGCGGAGGTGAGTGGCACGCACACCACGGCCCCCTGCCAGAGGGCTGTTCCTGCTAGCACCCCCTGCAAGACACAAACTGATGCAGATGCAGGAGGCCTACGGAGTGAATTTTACCCCTTGCTGTGATAGCGAGACACAGAAAAAAGCAGAAACTCACCCTGCTTATTTCTGTCTTTGCTCAAGCGATTTTGACTTTACACCGTGCATGCAAAAAGGACCAGTTTGGACAAACTGATAGGTTTTGTACTTGGATCTGAAATCCGTAATTCAATACAGTTTTCACATGCAGAAGAGTTATTGACTTCAATGAAAAGTCAGTGGAGTACATTGACTTCAATGAATGGCTCTGAATGTCTCTGAAAATTACGGTTCTGCAGGTTGCTGTTGTGCATTTGTCAGATCCTCGTGTGATGTAGGTTGGAATTTAGCTGACGTAGTACCACTTTACACTGGCCAAGATTAATACTCTTAAACTTTTTATGTCTTTCCTACAAGAACAGTTCAAGAGAAGAGAAAGTTGTTCACAGAAGCTTGACAAGTGACAAATTCCCAGAATTAACACGAGGAAACATGAATAACTGGGACGTTAAATGGAATCAAACTTGTTTTATATAAGCTCTAGGCAAGATGTTACTGACACCAAAGTTTACTTAATTCTGAGTAAGACCTGTTTATTTCTGAGGCAGAAGGAGCACATTTGGAGATAACAGTTCAGAAATCTCCGTGTGCCTGTTCTATTTTACCCTCTGCCTCTAGAAATTCTGCAAATAAGATTACAGGGCTACAACATCACTGCGTTTTATCCTGATGAACGTGGGAACTTATGTGGATAAGGAATAACATTGTCATGTGCTCTGCTTAGCAAAACAAGACTTCTGATTAATTCCTCTGCATTAACTAAATTTCTTTTGGGTGAGGAAAAGGAACTGTAATTTTGCTGTTGGCCGCGAATTGGCCTTTTCTTGTCATAGCCCTGTGCAGAAGATGTTAATCCTCGTACCACAGTAAGTCCCTCATTGACTGGCAATCACAGGCTGGTCAGAGCTGATAGGATACTGAGAATACACCTTCTGACCTCTGTGGAAGAAGTCAGTAAGCGTTGGAGATAAGAGGCTGCCATTCTAACAAAAGGTCAATGAAAACCAAAGATCTGGGCTGATTTTGTGGTATCTTAGGCAGCAGTACCAGTTTAAGGTGTTGCCTTCTTTCTCCATTATTCCTCCGCTGCTCATTCCCTGCTGTCTCGGTTCTGTTAAAAGCATATTTTCCCCACAAATCAGACTGGTTTTGTAATGTATTTCGCAGTGTTTTCTAACAAATTGCTACTTGGAGGGTATCTAGTCTGGGGACAGCAGTGACAAGAACTTACTACCAGTGAGATAGGTGTGTGTGGAGGTAGGTACCCTCAGATGCGCAAACTTTATTGGACTTTCAAGAGGTTTCTTGATGGCAGCTTTCTGGGTTTAGGTACAATTTCCACAAAGCTATGGGAGAGAAGTGAAGCCCTCCTCAGGGCAGATCTGAGCAGCAAAGACAGAGACCTTTGCATTTCCCTTTGTTGAAATTCATGAGATTCCTATTGACCCATTTCTCCAGGCAGTCAAGGTCCCTCTGAATAGTGGCACAACCATCTGGTGTACCAGCCACTCCTCCCAGTTTTGTCTCCTCTGTGACCTTGCTGCTGGTGAACTCTTGTCTTGTTGACCAGGTTTAACGACGAGGATAAATAGAATTGGCCCCAGTGCTGACCCCTGGGGTACAGCACTGGTGAATGGTGCATTCTGCATCAGCATGCAAGTTTGCACCACAGGCAGCGTGTTGTCAGTAATTTCTCCTCCTATTGGCGTTTATTGGGCGGGACAATTATCTCAGAATTGGATAACTGGCCAAAAGATGAGACACAAAGGTGGTGTTTGCCCACAGAGCCAGAGTGTTCCATAGTAGTTGCATCTATCAGAGCCGTTTGGAGGATTGCTCATTATGAATCCTGCCCAAGTTCTCTGACTTTATTTCAAATTACAAATATTAATTAACCAGACGCAGTGCAATACAGATTTGACTTGATTTACTTTCGTTAATTTCTTATCTTATTGCTGAGGCTGATTATTGTTCAATTGTAAGCCACCAATATTTGATCTATTTTGACATGTATCAAAGGATTTCCATGAAGACAAACTATTTCAAGGTGGGTGTCCAGGCAGCATTCCTGAAGTGTTTTCAAAACCCTACTGAGCAGTATTTGTGTCCACATTTACTTAGTGGAATTAGAGTGCAGAACTTTGGGAAGAGCAACTATTTTAAAGTATTTTTACCTTTCCTCTGTAGATATTAATGAATGTAGCATCAACAACGGTGGTTGCCAGCAGCTGTGTGTGAACACGCTGGGAGACTACGAATGCCTGTGTCACTCTAACTACAAGCTACACTGGAATAAAAAGGACTGTGTTGGTAAGGTGTCTAGCAAACACATTTCTACTTCTGATGTGTCTGATGGGCCATATGGTTGCAGTCAAATTTGATGGTCAGTCCAGTTAAGTGGTATGAGTCATTGTTCCCGGTATTCTGCTTTAATTTTTAGCAAGGCGTGATGGTAGTGATGTTGAAACTCATAAAAACAAACAGAAAACCAACCCCAAAAACAGGAGATACTTTGAGGGATTTTGGTGCTTTCTTTCCTATGCTTTTATCTAGCTCATTCTTCTATTTCCTTTTGTTCCTCTGCATGAGAAGTTTAGCTCATGATAAAGGAAATTACTTCCGTGGTGTGACCTTCCAGTGATTTCATTTTGCTTTAATTTTCTGTCTAAACAGCATCTTAAATTGCATGGGTGCTCTCAGGTACTGGCTCCAAAAGCAGCTGCATGCTGATTTATCGGTAGGGTGAAGGTAGATGTTTTAATTCTGTGAGCGTTTGTTTCATCCTATTCAGAGACAAAAGGTCCCTTGTCTGACAGTGTGTCACCCAAGGTATTGCTGCACTGCATTAAGAGTGGTGGCAGTGATAGATGCTTTTTGAGCTGCTCTCCGGACGTCCAGGTATTCTCTGGTAAGTCAGAACTAACGAAACCCAGCGTGTGATTCTGTGCAGAGCGTAAGGGTGGCCAACCTCCTAACTCCCATGGAAGCCCCAAGAAGTAGTCAATAAACAGAGATCTCTCCTCTTTCACTGCGGATAATAAAGGGCTATATCCCTGACGGCGTCCAGGAAAGCCCCTCTTTCCTTGTCTTTTATAACCACTCTACCCTCAGATTCCCTCCTCACAAGTCTCTTTTTGAAGCTGAGGAGGACGGGGAAGAATTCCCCGTGCTCCCTGGGCCATTCCTTAATTGGCCCTGAGAGGCGCTGGTGAATGGGGCAAAGGCATTCCAGCCCTGCGTGGGGTCTGAGATTTTGCCCACACAGCCCCTCCATCCCACAGGACACAGCGTGCAGACTCGGCCGCTGCTTATGGGACAGATGCTGTTTGTCTTCCTGAATCCTTTGAACGGCTTAGGAAGAGACAAGCTCTAATGTGGAGTATTTTATGAACAGCATTGTCTGATGATGCCAATCAACAAATTTGCAATGTGTTTCGTGCTACGGGAGTCCTCAGTGTGCGCACTGTGCCTGTGTCCTTACTGTCTGTCTGTCTGTCAGGAACACAAGATGCCTACACCCTCACCTGTGGCAGGTCCTCTCAGCTTAAGAAAAAGCAGCAAAATGCAAATGCTTCCAGCTGGCTGGGTAATCACCACATTTACTGTTACATAGTTTGACTGATTTATTTTCATTGATAACTGTGAAACAAAGGTATTTCTGTTGACTTTCTGTTTTCCCTCTTCATTATAATCTATCTCTTTTTTTCTTCCTCTTCCTTATGATTGTAGTTCATGATTACCACAGAAAATTCCCCTTATGCTGCTTCATCAGCATTCAAACTGGGACTCAAAGAGAAAAAGATCAGTAGTGAAATAAACACCTAGACCAGGAGTTATGTCTGCTTTTAGTCATCCAAACCCGGACAGTGTTGGCAACATACAAGGTGTTTAGGTTGAGCTGTTGGACAGTAAAGTTTAGAAAGCATTTACAGCTATAGGCATAAACTGCTTTCTGAAATGATTTGGACTATGTCCTTTGATTTCAGCTCACCCTTGTTTGATTTACCCAATAGTAGATCTGGTATTGATCTCCTTTCTCTCTCTCTCTCTCTATTTTTTTTTTTTTTCTAATAAAATGTACTACACTTCATTCTAATTCCAGTTGTGAACCAGCTTCACAGCAGGAGGGTTCTGGCATCTCATTAGGTTTTCTGTGTTGATCAGTTCATATCAGCACATTTTTTGTTGTCATCATTATGATGTGACACTAGGGTTATCTCAACTTTCTACTCCTTTTTTTTAAAATAACATGTCATTGTTTCTTCCTGAAGATGCTTCAGCCATCAAGATAAGCGTAACCTTTAAATTAAATGAAGGAAAATGTAGTTTGAAAAAGACTGAGATGTTTCAAGAAGGTCTGGAGCAGATGATACCAGGTATGAATGTAAAAATGCGGGTAAGCAGGTTAGAGCCGTGGCTCAGGGGTTAAGTGCTTTCCAGATATGGAGTACACCATAAGCAAAGCATAGAGGACTTTAGGCTTTCTGCTCTTCACTGACTTCATGCATCACGCTCCTGCCTGGCCATGATTCTTGCAGTAGTTATTTCAGATCCCAGGATTTCCTTGTGGCGTCCTCACAGTCTTGCTAGGAAAGTCCTTATTCTTTTTTTGTTTGTAACACTGCTAATAAAGTCTCAGCAAAATCAACCATTCTTTTTGTTAATTTGATTCCTTCCTTTTCTTCCTCTTTTTATCTTTTTCTTCTTTCCTTTCTCACCTGCTCCTTACTGTCTGATGCCTCGTTGAAGAATCTCCTGACCTTTTATGCTGACTCTATTGTCAAAGGGTTATTCCTCTTTTCTCTTGTCTTCCTTTCATACTTCAGCAGCCCCAGATGGACGCAGTGAGGTCAGCCCCTCCATCTGTTCCAAAGCAGAAAGTATAGCCTGGGAATTTACAAAGCCAGCACAAAATGAGGAAGAGTACTTTAAAAAAAAAAAAAAGAGAAAAAAATGGGGAAAGGAGTCATTAAACAATATGATGAATCAGTGAGTCTGACTGTTTGTCCTTAGCAAAGTAACAGTGAGAAACTGTGCTGAATGCTCAGTGACAAGTTATGTAACCCAGAACCAGAGCTTATTCCGGGTGTTTTCTTCATCTAAACCTTATTTCCTCATGGAAGCCATGAAAATGGTCATGATCCTGTGTGAGGGTGCACCAGCTGAGAGACTGGCCAAACTGTTTTTTTACTGGCACGTGGAGGTGATGGTTTGCTCCTCTTTAACTCTTCGTGATGACACGGGTGCTGGGCACTGCTGAGTGTTCAATAACAGAGCTGGCCAAGCTTTTGCTTCCTTTGATTTTGTTCATACAGAGAGACAAAATTCAGTAATGGAGAGCTTCCACTATGTAAACCTAACATGCAGCTCTGGCAAGAAAGTTCATGGAGCCCTCAGTAGACTGGCAGCGACCAGAGAGATTTTTATCACTGCGGACTTTGAGCTTGAAACAAGCCGGAAGGAGGTGACAGGTTGGTTGGAAAATAATTCCAGGTGCGGTTTGAAGCTTCTTGCTGTTTGCTCCTTAATTTCTGTATTTTTCACTTCTGTCTGTACGCAAAATGATGATAAAAAGTATCTCCTGTTTTGAAAATTAATTTTACTGCCTCAGAAAGAGTGAGGGATGGGGATAGCTCCAAAGATCGAAGAGCTGCCCGGTGTATTTGTCCTTAAGGATTTCAGACTTGTCCCCAGAAGTCGCTTTCTCAGTGATTTGAGTTGGTTGGTGTTTCGAATTGGGTGGGGTTTTGTGCATGGTCACTTAGAGCAGCTTTCACCCCTGATGCTTTTCAGACACGTGTGACGTGCGCTGTGCCCGGAAGAAGACGGAGAAGAGGTTCCGTAAAACCATCCGAACCTTACGGAAGACGGTCAGCAGGGACCAGTTCCGCATCCGCCTCTCTGGCACGGACCACGAGGCGGCCAGGAAGGCCCTCAAGCCATCGGAGCCGCAGCAGTCCTGTGGTGTGGGACAGGTGCATCCGGGTAACAGATGTGGTGAGTTACGTGGGGATTGGGGATTAAGAACCTCGTGTGTCTCACTGCTTTGCTCAGGCCCGGTGAGCTCACAGGGATCGTGGTTTACTTGCCCACGAGAGAGGAGGGCTGTGCGTGCAGAAGTTGGGGGTGCTGTTAGTGCTGCTGAAATGTGTCTCTCTGTGTGTTTATTGCTGGCAATTGCTGTGTTACAGAGCAGAACAAGGGCTCAGCGCCCTGCGCTGCAGCTGATGTACAGCCTGCAACACGCTCGAAGGCGGAAATCCTGGGAATAACATCAGGCACCAATTGGGCCTTGACATCACCAACGTTACTTTTAAGACTGCATTTAATATTCAGTGTAATGCTGTGTTCCTGAGCTTGTGCACATCTCACCTCTCCCTTGCCCCAAGGAAAAGGCTGCTCAGAATTTGGTACAGTCACATTCACTTTGCTGACTAAGCTTGGAGCCCCAGAGAATCTTCATGATGGAGTTATAAATTCATGGAGAGTAAGGGGTTTATAGGTCAGCACTGAGAAAAGTCTTAATTATCATGGCACTGGAGGGCACCACCATAATGCAGTCCACAGTAAATGCTTCCAAAGCACAAAAGTTACGGAGAGGGGTCAGATGTTACATCTTAACAGGGGCCTAACAACCATGACGGCTAATTCAGGCTGCATGGGGTAGGCAGTGTATAGGTGGACTGTGAATCAGCAAGCCTTTAAAATGCTTGTCACATTGAATTAGTATGTCTTCCAGCAGCAGCATTTGGCCTAAGAATGGATTTTCCAATCCAGTTTTGCTAACTCTAGAAAAACTTGGATTCATAGAGCAGAAAAATTTTTTAAAACATCTGTGCAAGCAAGCAGAGAATTACTCAGGAAATCTCGGAAAAAGCTGTAAGAGTTCTTTTTTTTTTCCTTGGAACATTGCAATAAAGCTGAAAAGTTTTGGAAAGTTCACCAAGATGAGTTTACAAGGATGTTTTCAAGCTATTTTGTTGGATGCTAGAGGAAGGCTTTGAAAAAATCTGTCTCAGTCCAATTGTACAGAGCACAGTATGACTCTGAAGATATTTGTGATTTCATCTGGAAAAAACAGCGATGAGTAAGCTAAAAATGTTGCAGGTGGAGAAGGCAATGTGAATTACAATTAGAAATTGGAACAGAAAAGAAACACAATTTCTCTTAGGTAGCTGCAGAATCAGTTTAATGTCGCAGCACAAATGAGAAGCATACCTGACATTTCTGTGCTATTTCAGAGAGGAAGGGGGCTCTTGGGGAATGCCTGGCTGGGAAGCTCTTTGGTGTGGTGATCACAAAAGAGCCTGTCCATGCTTAAAACAGAGTCACTGAGCGTATGAAGACAAAGGTTTTGAAGAAAAATTTGTAGAAGTCAGGCCTCTTCTGTTGCTGAATTGGTGCCACAGTTTGTTCTGGACATCCTAACAGGTGCTGCTGTGAGCAGTGGGATGACCCTGTGTGTCTCGTGCCTTATGGTTTGATTTGCTCGTGCCTAACAAGGTGCAATCACTAAATGAACCAAATGAACCTTCCTTCCTTCAGCTGAATTATTCAGACCTTATCCTTGTGTAGATTTGCTGTGATCAGACAGGAGGTGGAACTCGCACCACAGTCCTTCACTTACACCTTTGTTAAGAAGGTCTCTCTCCTTGCACTTGTTTCCCTGCTTATTTTCATTAAATGTACAGAAAGTTGGTATCTTTGAAACCTCCCTGCATCGCTTGTCAGGCTGCTGGGAGCTGGGCAGACAGCTCACCAGTTGCTGAGAGGACATAAAAGTACACACAGAGGCAGTGTTGTTACGTACGCCTCATTTCCTTGGAAAAAGCTGATTGTCCCAGGGTGAATGGTTAAGGTAAGACTGGGGGGCTGCTGCTGCTGCTTGGACTGCCAGTCAGAAGGAGCTAAGAAATAGGCTGAGGAGAGGAGAATGGAGTGGGAACAGTGTGAAGAAAGGCAAGAAGCTAGCTCAGGGATCTGTGTGGGAGAGGGTGTTTTGGTTTTTTTCCTTTGTTTTGATCTGATTGTTTTGCGGAGCTGCTTGGGAGCTTCTGGACAGGACTGGGGCTCTGCTTACCTAGGCATGCTAGTGGTTCTGGGGAGAAAGTGGCTCCACAGCAAGAGATACTGGTCAGCAGATGGAATCAGTGCAGGTGGTGGATGGGGCCTCTGGACAGCAAAGGACTTTGGCAAAGGGGCTTTGCTCAGTCTGGCCAGAGGAGTAGGAAGCAGTGAGGGAAAAAGTAAGTTAAAAGGACTTAAAAGTCTTCTCTTAAGCTGCAGTTACTGAGGGAAATGCAGGTTTTATTTCATTGTTTTCAAATACTTGGAGTACGGCCAGGTTAGATACAGTTTTATTTATTCAGAGAGTCTTGTGCTGGTCCTCTTCCTGTGGTAGAATACTCCCGGCACAGCACTGTCTGAAACATTATTTATATTTGAGCAGTGTCAGAGGGAAAGTCCAGCTCCTGCTCTGACAGCTTTTGTGCTGTCAATTACAACAGCAAGATAAATTTCATTTGGTTTTACACTTCTGGTAAGGTAGTTCTATCCCTGATTTTCCTGTCTTAACTCCTACTGTCTTGAGTGCGGCACAGCACAGAAGAAAAGCTTTAGAAAGGCACGAGGAACAAATTAGATGTGGTTTCCAGGGTATTTTATCATTCTTAATATGCTGGATGCTTGCACGTGTGTGTCCGCTGTTCTTTAAACAGCTATTTGTGGTAAAAGGGAATTCACTGCTGATTCCAAGGGATAGCACAGTTTATTTCAACTTTGCTGTTTATTGTACAGTTCTGTTTGGGATTTTCTGATGCTTTAGAGGCTCAAATGTTGCATTTTTCTACCTTGTTATGTGTGAGTTCTGTATCTCTGATGAGTGCATTCAGCACTGGCTCGTGCTGGTTAATTCCATGAAGTCCTGTGAATGGCTTCCAAGGAACAACCAGTGATAGCTCCATAATAGTGGATAGCACATGAAATGCATATAGCAAAACGGAGCTTTCATCAACCTTCCCAGAGAACTGGATTCTCGTAGCAGAAGTATGATCTTTCCACACTGAAACAAATCTTAAGCTAACAAACATCCTTTTTGGAATGTCAGTGCATCAAGAGTGCATGTGAACCCTCTGAGGATGCTGGAAATGCTACATGCTTCCTTGAGAGGAGATTTGTCTCGGGGACAATGCAGTTTCACTCACTAGCCTGGCTACAAGTGGTCATTCTCCAGTATGAGCTTGACTTCAGAGAGGTTTAACAGCCAAAGACCAACTGTTTAAATACTACCAATTCCTTTTCAGAAGCTGATTTACCAGAAACCTCTGTATTGAAAGAAAATAAGTTCAAACAATAAGCAATTTAGCTGCTCTTCCATTGCTTAAAACTCTGTCATGCCTTGATCACATCCCATGGAGTCAAAAGTACACCTTGCCTGTTCCATTTGTGGTGGTTTTTTTTGGGTTTTTTTGGGGTTTTTTTTGTGTTTGACACACCAATACTTTCAGAGGTAGAAGGAGGCACTGAGAATTACCATTTCCTGAAATGGATGCAAAAAAGGACATGACAGCATGTCGTTGCTCCACAGTAGTTGCAAGTGGATTCCCCCAAAGAGCTGTCACTTCGGAGAACAGGGATGAGCAGCACAGGCACTGCTCTGATGTAAGTGATGAGCATCTTGTGTGGGGGGTGTCAGTGCACTTCATTGCTCAGCATTCAGCAGCTTTGTCCCCTTAGCTGAGAGGATGCTAATAAGGTATTAACATTTCATCCAAAATGATGAACCACGTCTCAGAAGTTTGTATGTGGTATGATACTGGCATTATAAAAGTATGAGATGGATATCTAAAAAAAAGAAAAGCAAAGTGCTGCCTGCTTTTGCAGATGGTATAATTTATAGCTGTGTTACACAACTGTTGTTTTGGATTTTTTTACAATTTTATGACAATCCAAGATGAAGAAATGAATTATCAAAAGGCGGAAAAGGGTGCTGTTTTTCCTGCTAACCTGCTTGCCCTGGCAATCATAGATTCAAGACATAAATCTGTAGAATCCGTAACCATCTCATGTGACCTAAATGTGTGACCCGCTGAAACACAATAACTTAAAGGGTGCCGCTTCAGAATCAATTTGCATCACTTGTTGGTGATTTTCCTTATAAAGTCAAGGCATCAGTCTTAAGAAAATGGTGAATTGGTGGATCATGACCTCCTTTATGAGGTTCACCTTCTCAGCCCCTGAGATACTACAGCGTTTGTCTATAGGAGCAAATGCTCAAAGGCTAATGTGTTGAAAAGAGGGGAAGAGCCTTTAAATGTCTTTGTAACTGTTAATCCTGGTTCCCTGTGGGCCCCTCTCTTCCCTCCCACCCCCCTTTTCTTCTTGTTTTTGCATCAGAAAAGCTTTCACTTTTTTTTTTCCTTTAAAACAGCTGCATGAGACTCAAGACCAGGTTTTTAATGGGTATTGAAGATAAACAAAGACAGTGGCTGCAGAGATGAAGTCTACTACAGGCAATTGGTTCTTTTATTCATTTGGAGAAAAACAATCAAGTTTCTGAAAAAAAAAGAGCAAAGCCAGCTAGTGGAATTGTGATTTAATGTCATTATTTGCAAATCTTCAGATCTGGTTCTGACTGAGTATTTCCTACACGTCAGGTGGGACCATGCAGTTTCTAGTTTTGCAAAATGAAGCTCATAAACTTCTGTATTTGTTTTATTTAAGCAAGTATCTGGAAAAGTTGAACTTCTTAGAGGTGTTTCTTGTGGATTTTTGGCTTTTGTTAATTTTGTTGGACTTTTTTTTTACAGAAGGTTCATTGTAATTTTATGCACAGTCCTATGGAGTTCTGTGGGATGATTTCTGTGTTGAAATAATTAATAATTATTAATGTTACTATAATTGAATCCAGCAGTAAGTCTGTTTGTTATGCTAAATTGGGCCCCTGTGAATGTGAGCTTCTAAACAGGCTTTCCTCCTCAGCCCAGCTCTGTGCTCCAGTGGGGCTGGATGAGTGGCATGTTTGAAACATTTCTAGGTGGAAGATGAGGAGGAACTGGGAGCAGTTTACAGGGAATGTGTTTGTGGAATGAACTGTCTGGACACTTGTACCACTCTGAAAACTTGGTTTGATGTGGTCATGTGAAGAAACTGATATATTCATGAGCTTGAGGCATTAAAACTTGGACATGGCGTGGAGTAATTCTAACATTTGCATTGAATATTGAGTATTTGTTATAGCAAAACCTGTATGTGGGTGTACTGACCTCCCTTCTCAAATGCACATAGGATCAATCAAAGCCCGAAGTGTTTGGTGTCTCAGAAGTCAGAGTTTTTTTCAGCTGGTTTTGAACACACTATTACAGTGGTGCAGTGGTGGTAGCTAGTTAGCCTTTTTTCTTTCTGTTGTTGCCACCTCTTAGGAAAATCAAAAGGAAATATTTGACTCAAATGGTCCAGATTTAATGGAAAAGTTTTCCTTTGGCCCAGATTGGTGATCTCAGTGATGTCTGAGGAGGTCTTTTTAAGTTTACTTTCTCAATGCAAATTTTCAAAAATTAGGCACTTTGCCAAATAATCCCGGAAGATTTAGGTTAACTCATTTGTGTTCCACAGGGAGCTCCACAATTTTCCCAACACGTGGTTTCAAGGCAAGTAAGATACGGGTGGTAAAGTTGTCAAGAGAGATCTGATGGGATAAGTCCTCAAATGCAACATTTCCACATAAATTGTGGGTTTGATTCCTGCCCAGGGCAGGTTTCCTTTGAGCTCTGATAGATGTCCTTCTGTTCTGCTGGACTTTGAGCAAGTTTGGGAAACCCAAAGTACAGTTTTAAGATTGAATTTGTATGATCAGTTTTTCTGTTCAAAACGCAGAACAGAGACAACCCTTCTCCCAAATGTAAAAAAAAACCAACAAAACACCAACCAAACCACCTCACCCCAAACTTGACACGTGATTAAAATGAGTGGAAAAGGACAAGCTAAGGCGAGAGAGCAGAGAGCAGCTATTTTCTAGCAAGGCCACTTGGAGCATTGATTTCCCATAGAGCCATGGAGTTTTATGAGGGAAGGAGATTTGCTCAGATCTTTCCATTTCTTCTAGGTTTCTGAAGTCAGTAGCCACTTCTCAGAATCACCTTTCCTAACCCTGAATTGTCTTTCCTTGTCGTGGAATTGTAAATAGTGCTCTTTCCTTACCTTATTAGGAGTGCTGCAATGAAAGCCTGAATTCATTCATGTTTGTGGAAGTGCACAAATTGTACAGAGATGAGTGTTCTGTAGGAATGTTTATAAAATAGAGAAAGGCTTGAAAAGTGTGGGAGCAAATGAATGTGTGTCCTTATGAGGGCAGAAGTGATGTGTGGTGGAAAAAGTTAGAACCAAGAGCTAAGGCTTCCTCACAAGCTTTCATTGATAAGCTACAGAACATTTCTTAACCTGCTGCATTTTATTTTTAAGCTGAGGAGGAACACTCAACTATTCCTCTTGGTGTATCAGCCATAAACAAAACTCTTCATCATTGATCATGACCGGGAGTTAATGCCCTGCTTGTTGTTAGTCATATATCCTGAAATGAAGCCAAGGCCAATTTAACTTCCTAACAAAACAGCTATTCACTGAGTGATTTATTGGAGCTATAAACTAAAACTAACAGTTTATTATCGTAACAGGTCTTAAAAGGACAGAATTTTTCAGCACAGCTGAACAACTGCAACAGTGTTTTGTGCCTTTCCAGAGCAGGGTAATTATTAAATACCAGCACTGAAGCCACGTCTTTTGTGAAAAGTCTGAAAACCAGAATTTTTCAAAGATACTCATGAATATTGCTGGGCTTGCTAGATAATACTGAGGTGTGTGTTTTAGTAAAATTAGTCAGATTGGGTTAGTGCTGTCTATGCACCATACAGAACACAGCAGTCCAGTGCACAGATAATCATTATCCAAGATCCAGTGTCAGAGGAATGGCAAGAATATTTCTGCTTTAAAAATCTTTGAGGAATAATCTTTAATTTACTGAATTTGCACAATTACTTGTTGCACTTGAGGTTTTCACATAATCCAGTAATGCTAATGGTTATGAAATATGAATATTCAATCATATTAAGAGTAAAGTACTTATAGAAATCTGGAAGTACATTTTTGGCAACTTAGGTTCAGTACTAAATTATTTCATTTGGGAGGAGTTGAAGAGCTCTTTAGCTAGAAAGAGGAGATAACCACTACATAATTGCACTGCACAGAGGAGCAGAGAGCACTGGACGGGCTGAGTGTCCAGTGTGGCCTTGCAAAAAAGTGTGAAATCCATTCCAGCTCCCAGAAGAGCTCACTGGCTCTGAAGGTTACCAGTGTCTGTTTTACAGTGCACATTGGAGGTATTAAGCTGTAGCTGTTGCCAGCATTCATTTCTGGAATCCTGGTTCCAGCTGCCCCAGTAAAGGAGAGCGGTTTCACTGTGGGGTTTCAGGTGCTGCTCACTAACACACCTTCATCTATAATGTGTGTTCTTCCTGTCCTAGATCAGTGCTCCCCAGGTGAATATTCTCCTGATGGCTTCAGGCCCTGTCTGCCGTGTCCCCTTGGAACATACCAGCCTGAAGCTGGGAGAGTATCCTGCTTTCCCTGTGGAGGAGGTCTAACAACAAGGCACAGCGGGGCATCCTTGTTTCAGGACTGTGAGACCAAAGGTGAGGCCAAGATTTATCTGATGAACTGCATCGATCCGAGGCAAAAGTAAATGCTGCTGCTCAAGTGGGGCATTCAGACAAGCTTCTTTCTCCTTCTGAGGGTCAGTCCTTCCAGGAGTCTCATAGCTGGCTGGTCTGGCCTGGCTGCAAGGAAATTCGGTAAAGCCTCAATTCTTTCTAGAACTGATTACCAAAAGCATGGGTAAAAGAAAATTACTTATAGAAATCACTAGAGGAAAAAGTGGTTAAAAGATTTTTAACAGAAATGCTACTGCTGCAGAGCAGAAATAAGGGACAGAAATAAGGTCCTGATGCAAAAATTTAGTAGTGGTGTGGACTAAGAGATCTCTAGTTTCAGTTAAGATATGTTTACTATTGAGAATTGCAGCATATTATAGGAATTTTGCAGTATCACTGAAGAATTAATATTACTGGTAGTAGTGTAATATCTAATAGTTTCCTTCAGTGTCGAATCACTGAACCCACAAATACTGTTTTTTCATACTTAATTTTGCAATACTGAAGTACTAAAAAGCGATGTTAAAACTCTGGATCAAGATAAGAGGAGCTGATTTCTGTTTTATTTAACATAAACAAAAACAAGTCTATAAATGAGATTCAGTTTTCAAATTGGAGTGGAGATTAAAGGAATTCTTTATATTAACTGGAATGAAGAGCTCAGGAATTTCCATGTGGAAGAGGCCACATGAGATGTGGAATCACAGATGCAAGAACTGCTTGGAGCTTATCTGAAGCATTTGGATTGGGGCAGCATGTAGTGAAGGACTCCTGGCTGAGCTAGCTTCCAAAACTCAGCAAGAATTATTTGAGAGTGAGCAGAGCTTAAAAGGAAGAGAAAAAAAAGGGACTGTGCAGCACAGAAAACTTCATTTGAGAGCAGAGCTTTTCAACTTGCACAAAATGACCTGATACACTGAAATTGTTTTGTTACCCTCATAGTTTATTAATATGGTTTTATTGCTGCTTTCACACAGAACCACTCTATAGTGTTGCATTTGGGAATTTTGAACTTGCACGAAATGCCCTGATGAACTAAAATTTGCTTAATTACCTCTTTTTTGTTACCCCCACAGTTTACTAATACGGCATTTCAGCTTCTGAAATTACTCTAGGTCTCACACAAATGTATAAAAGCATATTCTAGTATGCTACGACCACTTTTTTAACCATGATTGTTTAATTACTGTCCAGTTCAGTGTTCTCCTGGCCATTTTTACAACACCACAACTCACCGATGTATTCGCTGTGTGATTGGGACATACCAGCCTGAGTTTGGGCAAAATTACTGCATTTCCTGCCCTGGAAACACCACTACCGATTTTGATGGGTCAACAAACGTAACACAGTGCAAAAGTAAGTACAGCAAGATGATTTTGATCTCTTACAAATAAAAAGACTGGGCCATTAATGTTCGGAGTGGCCCTAAGGGCAAAACTTAGCTTTGCTCCAGGGAGCTGGAGAGAAGGCAGAGGTGTTGCTCCTCTTTTGCTGCCTGCCTGCATCTCACCCCACACGGCTCACTGAGTTCTGTGAGAGATCATTTCTGCAGACTGGTTCCATCCTCCTTGTCAAGGTAAGTGATGACTGTGTTTTGCCAGTTGGTGCTGGGTTGCTCGGGGTCTTGCTGTTAAACCTTTTCTCCCTTGATGTAGCAGAGTTTGTGTTCTCAGCACCCCGATTTTTCCCCTCCTATTGAGTGGAATGGAAGCTGGCTCACAAAACTTGACAGTGCTAAGTAACCATTTCTTCTTAATAACACCCTCTGAAAGAGGCAGCTACAGAGGGGGCCACTGTTCTGGATTTATGGTAGCTGTGGTGTGGGAAGCTGAGGGTAAATTAGAGAGGGAGAACGGAGGGCAGAGAGGTGACTGCTCAGAACCACGTCTGGAGTCCCTGTATACACACAGACACATGTAAACACACCTACACAGAAATGTGAGAGGCTGGCAAAGAGACCTGTACCTGCAGCAGATGCAAAAAGGAAGATGTGTGTGCCTGTCACCCGTGCAGCTGACGGTGACTGCAGGGGAGCTGTGGGGTGACCTGTCTTTGCCTTGTCCTGCATACCGTGTTCCTTTTCCAGACAGGCAGTGTGGAGGGGAGCTGGGAGATTACACTGGATATATTGAATCACCCAACTACCCTGGGGACTACCCTGCAAACACTGAGTGCACTTGGAACATCAACCCACCGCCAAAGCGCCGCATCCTGATCGTGGTTCCAGAAATATTTCTGCCCATAGAAGACGAGTGTGGAGACTACCTGGTGATGAGAAAAAGCTGTGAGTCTGAAATACCCACTGAGGCACATCTCAGTGGGCAACACAGGGTTCTCACAGGCATTGCTGTTTGCAGAAACTGAATGTAGCCTGCCTGTGCTCTACTTAAGAGCAGAAATTTCTTTAAACGGCAGATGGAGAAGTCCTGTTCAGCAATGCTGCTGCACAGTTTTTGGTGAAACAAGGGTGCAAGGCTATGATGTGTCAGTGAACTCTGAGAGAAATATTGTTAAGAAGGGGTAGGCGGTTCAAGCTAACCAGTCATGCATTATGCTAAGCAGTTCTAGCCTGGCTTAGGAAAGAGGAAATGCTTGCTAATCCTTACAGGTGCCTGATGTGTGGATAAACAACCTCACTTTCTAGTATAGGCACGTCCTTCAAACAGTAGACTGTTTTTTTAGGAAAAAGGAAAATATTCCCTCACCAAGAAATCCCTCATTGATGTCCTGCCATCCAGTGATGGCCTGCCACATTTTGAGGAGTTTTCTTAACACCGGCAAGCATTTTTGTCGTGGTAGTTTAACCTATTTTCTAGCAGCTCGTTAGTATGAAGCACTATCACTCAGCTGCCTATTGTGTGTTTTCCTCGAAAGCTTCTTCCAACTCGGTGACCACGTATGAGACCTGCCAGACCTACGAGCGCCCCATAGCTTTCACTTCCAGGTCCAAGAAACTGTGGATCCAGTTCAAGTCGAATGAAGGGAACAGTGCCAAAGGATTCCAAGTTCCTTATGTAACCTATGATGGTAAGTGGGTGTAAGCAGCTGGCCTGATGTGGGCTGGTGCAGCTGCAGCAGTGCACAACTCCCCTCCCTAAGCAGCAGGGCAGCCCAGCACTCCCAGCAGTGTCGCGAGGAGCTGCTTCCAGTAGCTGTTTCATTTAAACCTAATTTAAGGAATTCTGCAGTGCGCTGCAGTCTTTTAAGTGCCACTGTATTTCCAGGCTTCCCAACAGAGAGCTGGGGTTCTGGGCCCTGGCCTGCAAATTGCAGAGCTCAGAGCTGGAATCTAAGTTTTATGCCCTTCTGTGCCTTTCCATTTTCTTCGGGTGGCCCCAGTTAGGAATTAGGCAGAGCCCAAATACCTGTGATTTATTGTGTTGCTGCTACCATTTGTGACCTAGAACCAGATAGCAAAATATCTATATTGAAAAGAAGCTTGAGGAGAAAGATTTTCACCTCATCCTTGTCAGAATCACGAGGTGTGAAACTGGAGCTGAGGATTTGCACTTCATCATAAGTGAAGTTCTGTTCACACTGGGTTAATTGTGAAGGACTCGTCCCTGCTGTGGTCTGCAGAGTTTCGTCAGTAGTGGATAAACAGTTTTTCAGGGGAGACATCTCCTTGTGAAGAATTTCAGGTTAGGATTGACCAGGGGGGTTAGTTTTAAGAAAGCATCCTCTTACATAATTTTTTTTCCTACTTCCTGTGGAAAGAAGTCAATAACAGGTTGTGGGTTCCTGCAGTTCAGTCGGTTTGAAGCAGGTTACTTGGTTACAGTATGCACTCCAGTCTTGGATGCTTTATGATTTCTTTTGCTTTTGACAGATTGATGCTGAGCAGCTCAGCAGAGTACACTGTTCTCATAATAAACAGAAAAGTGTTTGGAATATTTTCTGGCTGCTAACATGAGGGCCAAGTACCGCTGGTTCTTCTGAGGGCAGGGTTTCCATGTGTAGCCAGGGGAGGTATTGAGTATGTAAGTGAAGCGAACCTGCAAATTACTCTCTTGTGCGTTCCCCACAGAGGATTACCAGGAACTAATAGAAGACATCGTTCGGGATGGCAGACTTTACGCCTCCGAAAATCATCAAGAAATACTTAAGGTACATTCCTTCCACTAAACATGTTGGTTTTGATGGGAAATGATATTATTTGGTGTGAGTGAGTTTGCTTCCTGCTCTGCATCAGGTCTGTTCCTTGGTGCACCAGACATGTGCTGCTTCAGGGAAATGGGGTGACTCAGCAGATCCTGATTGTGCAGAGCAGTGGATGTGGGACCCTTTGCTCGGGGGGATTGGAGGTGGATCAGACCTGCTAGGGAAATTAATTTATTGGGAAAGCACTTCCTGCTGCTCCCTGCAGCCTGTAGATTAGCAAAGGCTTTTCCTCCCTGGGTGAAAGAAATGTCTTTGTGGATTTCTCTGACCTTGGTTAGGGGACTTCCATAGGCAAGTTGAGTGCATGCCTTTATCTTGCTGGATATCAGCTCAAGTGTGTGTTTGTTTTGTGGTTTGTTTGCTGGTTTGCTGTTCTCGGATGTATGAGGAGGGAAGAAATTCTGGTGCTGCTAATGTGGAACGCCAGTGACTTCCCAGGGGCCTGGATGTCAGCCTTGCTCCGTTTCTAAGCCCCTGAAACACTTGAAAAATAAAATGCCCATAAACTTTCATGAGTTAGACAGGCATTAAACTCCAGTAATACTGACCATAACTCCTCTGGGGAACTACTATAAAACCTGCTTCCCTTTTCCCAGGACAAGAAGCTGATAAAAGCATTGTTTGACGTGTTGGCGCATCCACAGAACTACTTCAAGTACACAGCCCAAGAGTCAAGAGAAATGTTCCCGAGATCCTTCATTCGGCTGCTGCGCTCCAAAGTTTCCAGATTTTTGAGGCCTTACAAATAGTTGGCACTGTACTTAGAAGCTAAACCAGCCCTGGGCATGCACAGAGGGGCTGTGGTAGGTGGGGCTGCTTTCTGTGTTTTACACACTGGCAGAGACACTCCAGGGAAGCTCGCCAGCTCCCTTCTTGGCAGAGTTTGGCTTTCTCAGCTAATATAAATACTTTGGTGAACAGAATTTTGACTCCTTTCCAGATAATACCTTTTGGGTACCAAAGGATACTTCACGGGTCCCTGAATTGGAGACTGCCCATGATTTCTGTAACTGAATGGTGCCAAGCAGATGTTTGTAGAGCTCTGCCCCGTTGCTTCATCAGCACCTCTAAAAGCTAATGAGGACAGACAGGCTAAGTAGTGTTGTTTGGGATGAACCCTGGGCTGCCATTAACGCGTGTTACCTCAACAAAGCTGGGTTCGTGTTTGGTCTCGCTGAAAGTGAGAACGGGATTGATGTCTCTCTTAACTTTTGCTATGCAGGAAATTCAGAGCTAAGGTTGACATAGTTTTAATTCAAGCCAGTGAGGCCAAGAACTGCACAAGGTGCAGTTTTTCTCTGAACTCCATGTGGCATGAAGCAAGGGCCTAAATGTCAGCTTGAATGTTCAGGGTCTGGCTCACACCGTGTCCATGCTAACGACGGCTTACATGGAGTGATACCAGAATAAACTGTGGACACCACAGCAGTGGAAAACAGGCCCTGACCCGCTGGACATTTCCATTTTGGGCTGTCTGCAACTGTTAGAACAGATCAGATTCTTTCCTAGTGTTGTCCCTGTGCATAGGCCTGGGACAGCAAAAGGCATCTTCCAAGCTGTATAAAATTCTGTCCTCTGAGCACCTGCAGGTGAACACAGAAGCCCCATTTTAAATGCAGGTTTTGCATAGATTATGCTCTTGGTACAACACCGTTTAAAGCTGGACGAGATTCTTGTACGAGCCTCAATTGTTATATTCTCTACCTTTTCTGAGCACCTTGCAATGGCCCTGTTGAGCAGAGAAGAGCTGTTTCCCTGTCTGGCTGGAGAGAAGGAGAGGTACAACGACTCAGCCAGCCTGTGGCCACAAAGGTTGTCCGTGGCAAATTGTTCCCAGACTCTGTGTCCTTCTCCTCAGGTTGTGTTTCCTATTGGAGACAAGGCTATCCTGAGAGGGCCGGTAGGGAGAATTGTGTTGATTGAAATGTTGTCTCAGTGCTATTCTGTCCACACCTACATGTCCTCTGGCCATACAATCCATTCTCTCAGAGTAATGTACCTTGGGGACCTTCTGCCTCGAAGGGAGGCAGCCACAGTCCCATTCATTTGAAAATGGACTTAATGACTTTTGTCTTTTGGTCACTGGCCATGCCAAAGGCTGCAGTGGGCACCAAAGTCCCTCTCTGTGCCATCTTAGGAAGGGTACTTACATTTCACAAGGTAGCTGGGACAAATGCTCCCTTTCCTAGGGTGTGGAGTCAGACCTCCTGGGTTTCCTTGCATTGGCATGTGGTATTTAACTGCTGTATGTCAATAATACCACGTCCACAGTGTGACAGAGGAAACCCTCACCAAGAGCCGGGCTCTGAATCTCCTCCCTGCACTGCTGGGAGCAAATGGGTGCTCCTGACTCAGCCTGGCTGAGCTGCTGTGCCACGGTGCGTGTGGGGCAAGAACACATCTTGGCCATGGTGTGATGGGGAGGGACAACGGCTTTGGCCACAGCTGGGGAGCAGAGCCTCTCAGGACGGGGTTGTGTGGTGCCATGTCCCTCTTGCAGCTGCAAAGGAGGAGTTGCCATGGCCTGGGCAGAGCAGGGAAGAGGTTTGTGCTGCTCCCAGGAGGGAGAGCTGTGTCCCAGCTGGCTGCGCTGGGCTCCAGCAGTGCTGGGGGATGGCTGTGGCAGGCTGGTGAGTGCCCATTCCAGGAACGGGGCTGCCAGGCCTGCAGCGAGAGGAGCGAGGCACAGCGAGGATTGGCAGAGCAGAGGGGAAGGAACACGGGTCCTTGTGCATTCCTGGCAGCTGTGCTTTGACCTGAACAGTGTCCCTGCTGCCTCTGCTGGCAGACAGGACACGGCTATCCGGCAGAAGGCACACAGCCGTGTGACTGGGGTGGGGAATGGCTGAGGAATGCCAAAACAGGAGGAAGGGTGGTGAGAGGCTTGGGTACATCTGTGGTGAAGTGTGCTGTCATGGGGAGAGCCCAGGAAGGTATTGCTGGTTTCCCTCTGGCTGCACAGCTCCTAGCCCCGCGCTGCTGGGAGCTTCCCGTGCCGGATGCAGTGTGTCAGCGAGCCCCAGTGAGCCACCGGCCGCCTCTGCGTGGCAGTGGAGCACTCTGGAGTGGCCGAGGTCCTGCAGTCCTGCTCCGGTGGTGGCACACTGCAGGGAGAGGGCCACGGTGTGCCAGCTTCTGGGCCAAGCCCAGTGGAGGGGCTTTGCCGTGGGCTGTGTGTGCTCGGTGCCAAGGGAAAACGGGCCAGTTCTGGCTGTGCTCCCTCCCAGGGAGGCTGCAGATCTGAACAGCTCTGTTTCACGATGCTGAGGGACACACTAATCGGTGATTGATTTCAACCAGGGTTCAAAGAAGCCAAAGCTGTGAAACACCCAGATGTTTCTAATGGGTGAAGTTGGGCTGTCTTGCTCTGTGCACGAGTTACTGACGCGTGCTCTGCGTTTGTCCCACTGCACCTCCTCTCGTGGCCCTGCTGTGCCAGCTCTGCGCGGCTGCCTGCGACCCACAGCGCTCTCAGCTGTGCTCCTCTTGCTCCACGAGCACAGGCCACTGGCACTGCCGGGAGGAGAGGAGCGTGCGCGGCCTGAGGCCGAGGAGAAAACCTGCCCTTTCTCAGAGAACAATCCTCATTGTTCCACAGCCCTGTTCGTTTCCTACTTAAATAGCAGATGAGTCAGAAGCACTTCTGTTACCCTTGATCTAACATTATAGGTCAAATTTTCCCCTTTTACTGTAGTTCCTGTGTGTACAGTAAACGTGAAGAGGGAATTTTTGCTACCTTGAATGCTGGGAGAAGTGATATCTTGCAGAATGTTGTAAACACTTGGCATTGTATCTTCATAGTGATGGTAGTGGCTCTGTAGAAATTTCAATTTCTACTTTCTGCGTGGTTGTAGACTGATGTGTTTTGGCAACAAATGACTCAAACAATGTTTACCCTTATAAAACAAGATTTAATTTTTGGAATAATAATTAGCGCTAACTGGATGACTCAATGTCACCTACATGAGATAAGCATAAGGATCTTTTTGATGATTGTAAATTAATGTAAAATGTTTCAGACTGTTACTCTTGATAAGAGAAATAAACCAGTGAACTTTTAGCTGCATGAAGTTCTTGGGTAGTATTTTTAGTTATCTTTGCTGTCCTAAATAACAGTTTTGACAAATTTAATGGTTGTTAAACAAAGTTATTGCACATCAAATACACTTTATCCTGGGAACATTACTTACCACAGCATTCTGTTTTGTGTAGTATATTGCTAGTCTGCACCTATACCCATAAAGATACAACTCTTCACATATTTAGTGATGCACGTAATTCTGGCAAGTAAAATACTAGAATTATCCTGGTATTAATGCTAAAAATTATTCTAAAAATGTCTCCCATATGATGAGCTGGAGTCAACTGATGTGTTGTAACAAGCTGCATGAAGACAGGAGAAACAACCTAAAGTAACTCCAAAGTGTTTTATTACTTTGTAGAGTCATCTGATTATTTTTCCTGAAAAAACAAAATAAAACAAAAAACCACACACACAAACAAACAAAAAAAACCAACCACAAACCACCTTGTTTAAAATGAAAAATAATTTTAAAAAATCCATACTAAAGAAAACAAGGTGAAAACATGTGTTAAGACACAAGTTCCCAGAATACTTTTAGGATTATACCACAGTGTCATTAAATTCACTAGCTTAATTTCTTAGAATTGAGAAATAGAGTTTGGTCATAGGAAATTGTAAATAAGGCAATCTATAATAATTCTTAATACTGTTTTTCTGGGGTTTTTTATATATTGTGTTGAGATTACTTTTACAAAAGTTTGATAGACTAAAACGAATAATCTCAATATCTTCTCCTTAATTTATTCAACAGCCTGTTTGACCCTTAACTTCCTTTGATCACAGTGACAAGCACTCATTTGTATTTCACTGAATGTGTCCACCCAGGCTCATTTGGTGTGGTTTTGGAAGACACAGCTGTGTCATTCAGCTGTTTGCTGTGGCAAGGTGACAGTGGTTTATGTGGCAAAGACAGCAGAGTAAATGGCATACGGGAATACAGAGGTCCTGCAAGAGTATGGTGACTACAGGCTGATCACAGGAGAAAACTGTGTTGTTCAAATATTCTTCCTGATTCTGTGAATGCTGCCAGTGCTGGATTGCAGTGATGGACACCAGCTCTCAGATACCCTCTGGGACAGGGAATGTCCATATGAACTAAGCTGGGAACTCCCACAACAGTGGGAGCTGAAATTCTGACTGGGACCTTTGGGTGTTTACATAACAGAAATAATTAATAGCGGAATGTGGAGAACAAGGCTTGAAGCTTATTTAAATCCAAGGAATCAGAGGAGATCTGGTGTGGGTAAGCAGGAAGGAATGGCATTGTGATAATCCTTTGTAACAGAATGCAAGGATAGTGGTCCACCAATATTTCTGAATTAAACAAGCTTAAATGCAAACGCTTTTTCTCTCATGCGTATAGATGGCATCCTCTAAATGCAACAGATGTGGACTGCAAAACCTGTCACAACAAAAATGTAAGCAGACTTCCACTCTTCCTTTGGATGCTGCTCCACTCAAGCTGTGCTTGTGCAAGGCTGCTGCTGGAAGAGACAAACAAGTACTTCTCAAAGAACTTGAGCCAAACTGGAGTTTGTTTCTGGGGATCTCTGGGACAAACCCATCCCACAACACCCCCTGCTGCTGCCCATTTAATTTGAACAAATCTTTTGCTCATAGGCAGATTTTCACTCTCTCTTGTGGAAGTCTGCTTTCCACAACACGTGTTCTGCTGAGACTGTAGAGAACACCCACAAGCAGTGATGCAAATAGAGCACCTGTGGGGAAAACAGGAATCAGAGAGCTCAAGGGACACATTCCACTCAGTAGGTAAGTTCATCTAGTTTTTCTCCAAGTCAGTACAAATTATGTATGACATTCTCATGCTGCTCTTTAAACTACCTGATTAAATCACTTTAGGTGTTAAAAAAGAAAAAAAAAGTATCCTTCTATGTTTAAATATACGTGTTAGTGCAGCTTTTTCTCTAATTAAGCACATTTTGATGAGGAAGTTTTACAAATTCCATGAAGCAAAGCCTGTTTAGTACACAGTGAGAAAAAACAGGCCAGAAAAGAAGACCTTGAAGTATTTTTTCTTACTGGAGATGTCTATAAATGCAGAATTCATAAAGGAAACTCCCTCACACTGTCTAGCTGTTGGACTTGATCTGATGCAACCAAAGCCCTCTTTTTTTTTCCACTGGGAAGTTTATCCAATAGGCAATATAGACTTACAAATCATATGCCATGAAATTTCAGATTTTTGATGATTCTGGGGATCAGGAAATCAAGGGATCATAGTTTTAAGAAGAGAAAAAGTCGCTTTGGAAGCAACCACATGCTGAAGTGGTCACTTGAGATGCAGTTTGTTGTTTAGTAGTTCTTAGCTCACGTGTTGCCTGTTCTGCACACTACAAACAGCCATAAAACACTTCTGTACAGGGCAAGTTTATGCCTGACTAGAGGCAGCCTCATCCTCTGTGCCTCAGTCAAATATAAGAGTGGCAGCTGTCACCTGTTGCAAAATGCCAGCTCACCTGGCTTCTGGAGGTGCTACCTGGGGTAAAATCCAGCCGCAGAAAGCAGCAATGGAGGGGATCATGATTTTTGTGAGGTTTGAAGTGGAAATTAAGAAAGCATTCCAGAAAACTGGGAATTCAGGATCTCCGCGCCCAGTGGACAAGCCTGTATGTGACACTACACTGCTCATGGATTTTGGGTGGCCCCCAGCTTGCTGTTACTGGTGTAGCGCTGGTGTGAGGGGCTGTGTGGAAAAGCTGAGACCAGTCATTAAAAACAGGACGACAGAAAAGTGCTCAGGGGGCCTGTCTGGCTTACATAGCACAACTATTGTGCCCTGGCTCCCGTAGGTGCTAATTCTCTCAGCAAACTTACAAAAATAAAACCCTGAAAAGGCTCATCCATGCTGAGAACAGCAACTTCATTCAGTGGGAGAAGGAAGCTTAGCTCTAGGAACCGAAGGCTCAACACTGCAGGCATTGCTGTCTTCCCCAGGGCTGTCCAGAAAGCCCTGCAGCCAGTGCCTGTGGTGTGAGAGGGATGCAGCAGTGCTGGAATAAACACATCACAAATGCCAGTCCCAGCTCTGTGCAGGACACGAGTCCAACGTGACCGTTTGCTCTTGGAGTGGATAAAAAAGGCCTATCTATCCCAGCAGGATATGTTTCCTCATGGAGGAATGGAGAAGTAAAATCTGATGACGAAGACGGTCTGGCTTAGGGATGCTCTGGACACGTGCTCTGGCATAACTTCATGTGACCTGCTAGAGCCTCATTCCTCCCTCAGACACCTCTCAGGGTCTGTTCTTGCCAGGAATATCGGGCAGGGGCTCGGACAAGGAGATTTTTGGGCGTTTGGGGAGCTGAGATAGTGAGGCTGATAGTGGTCTGCGTGAAGCTGCTGTGCCGGGGCTGCGGGAGCAGATCCCTGCGGTGCTGTCGCCGGGCTCAGGGCTGTGCCCAGGCAGCAGGGTACCATCCGCAGGGCTTCCCACGAGAGGGCAGCACGTGGCCCCAACAAAGACAGATCCTGCTGAAATAAATCCCTGCTGGCAAACAGCGGGGGGGTTTTGGATGGGGCTTCTGCAGCAGGACCCCTAAACCAGACAGTCGGCTGAAACTGGGGCTTCGATACCTCGGCAGCTCTCGGGCCTCACCACGGCCTCTGATCAATCGTTTTGGAGGCGAGGGAGTGATTTGTAACTGACCTTGTGTTTTGAGTTACTCTGTTTTTACAAAACGCAAATATGGGGCCTAGAAGGACCCGTGCTGCTGGGCCAGGTATTGCTGCCATTTCAGTTTGCAGTGGAGGAGACCTTCTTCTGAACTGAGTTCTGACCATTGGTCAGGGCTGTTCCCCCGTCTCTTCCAAATTACTGGTGAGGAAATGTGTGGGTTGAAGGTTGTTGATTTCCAGGCAGAATAAACCTCAAGGGAAGCTGGAGGAAATGGGCCATGAATGTGCAACTTCAGTTGCTGTTATTTACTTTGAGAACGGTGAGCGATTCTGGCGCTCTGCCTGGCCCCATCACTCCGGTGACTCAGTTCTTACAGATGTCAATAATGGACTTTGAACATTTGTCTTTGAAAATGAAATTGCGTGTGTAGTCAGCTACTGATTTCCTACATCTTTTGGTTGCTCAGCTTGATCACAGCTTGGCTCCTATCAGTGGTTGGACAGATGATCCTGCAGTAGATTTTAGGTAGGGCAGAAACACCTCAAAGTGCTGCGTGCCTCGTCTTTCCTGCTCTCCTGGGGCAGCTGCCTTCCTTTTGGGGCATACTGTGAGCTCGTGTCCTTCAGTTGCCCAGACTTGAAGGTGGAGACATTTAACCAAATCACAACGTGGCAAACACAACCTCTGTGTTAGGAGAGCCACATTGAAGCCCTGTTGACGATTCTGTACATGAGCAAATATTAGCCCTGAGTATCCAGTAACATTTCTGACTGAATCTTACCCGTCAGGAGCTGCTGCAGCTCTGCAAGGGCAGTGGCAGGAGGGTACAACGGGAGCTCACTTTACTTGAGGCACTTGAGAGCCCTGGAGTCTTGGCTTCATAAAATAAACACAAGGGCTCCACAGAGGTGAGAGATCCTGTGTTTTACTAACACTCTGGTGACCTCCTCTCTAATGCTGATGCAAATAATATTTTTCTCTTAAATGGATACTGCAAATATCTTAGGTTCAGGTTTTGATTTATCTCAAAGTTCTAAAATAAAGATATTTTGATACCTTTGATGAATTTAGGATTTGAATGTTTTAAGTTCCAAAATTTATATATCTTTAACTTATAGCATTCAAACTCTGAGTTCATTGAATATTAGTCTGTTGTGAAACCAGATCAATTTCAGACTTGATATACGAAACAAGCTACCCCCTTCTCTTCTCCTCTGAAGGAAAGATGCAAAGCTGTCCTAGATCCAAGCTCCATAAGAAGGTGGAAATATTTGTCTAATGAAATCCTTCTATGAATACTCCTTTAACTGGTAGTGGCAGAAAAGGTTCACAGTCAGTCTTTTAAAGAGTATAGTAAGAATGTTGTTCCTTGGTGAATCCCACATTGGCACGAGTTGAAATAAGCACCTGTTCTTGGGGCTTTTGCAAAAGAGCTGGGAAATTCCAATTTTGTTCAGATCACTTGCTTACTGCATCACTGGAGTTTGTTATTTTTGTCACCATCACCTGGTAAACTGGGTAAGCCATAGAGGAACCCTTCAAAAGGCAGTTCTGTTTCAGAGCTGACCTGAATTCGTCGTGTTCCAGAGACAGAGTTTTTTTGCGAGGTTTTAAATTGTGTTCTGAGATTTGTCTTCTCCATGAGGTAAATTCCACACAGTTTGCTTGAGGAGCTCCCCCTCCCTCTCCCCAAGTACTGCTATTTAGGAATCATACCACTCCAAAGCATCTGGAATGAGAAATGCCTCTGCAGCAGATTCATACTTGGCCAGAGGGAAGTTCTTTGGCTAGAAAGCCAGGAAAAGCAGAGGGCTTTTAAAGAGTTTGCGTAACTCCTTTCAGGACTAAGAGTTCCCCCCTGTGGCAGGGAGCTTTCAGATACCTGTGCCAGCCCTAAACTTGTCACCCAAAGACAGGAGATGTAGAAGACCCTTTCTGCTGTATAAGCTGCCAGACTCTCCTGATCTCGCTCCTGCTTAGACTGCCTTGGTTTGCTCTCATCCCGAGCTCGGGTTTCAGCAACTACTTCAGTCCTGTCGTTGTGTGGAGAGGGCAGAGCACTGAGTATGTGGCCTCACACACTCCACGGCTTCTGTCTTTCATCCTGGAGCCAGTGTGCATTTCACACAGATGAAGACACGGGTTTATGGAAAAGAAAACCTTGGATATAGCAGCTTGGCAAACAGGATCCCAATGGAAAATGATTGTGATGTGTTCTTCTCCTGGTCCATCGTGGGCATCTGCTCATGGCGCCAGTTGTTTCTGAGAATAATTTAGTGGTTTGAGAAGAAAATAAAAGGGAGAAAACGAAGACCCAGTGTTCCACGTTTGCAACCATCAAGGGGTAAATATTTAAAACTTCTTGCTGCCAGGTTAGGACTGGGTTAGGGAACTGCATCCACGACTGCAGCTAGGCACAGATGTCATTGTGGTCACCATATATCCACATTGTATTGCCACTAATGCTCAAGGTGTTGACTCAAGGAAAAATTTGGCCAGCTGCCTTATGATTAATTAGCCACACAGATGTAAAAGCAAACACAGAAGTCGGAAGTATCTAAGGGTAATGTATACCTATTGCACATGATTTTGTGTGCACACTGATACTTGGTGTATTAAGGAGTGACTTTTCACCATGCTAGGAAGGAGAAATTTTTTAATTCCCATTCAGAAAAGCATTTAAGCAGGTGCTTAAGTGAGTTGGTGAATAGAAATGGATTGTTATATTGGAGTATTTAGACCAAGACTGGATTCCTTTGTACCCACAAATCACTGGCTGCTAGCATGGCTGGGCTTTGTACTGAGTGCTGTGCACAGCCTTTGTCCCTTGAGCAGAAGAAAGGGCGAAAATTTAATGGGACAAGGAAAATACAGGTGAAAATAACAGCATGTCTCTCTGTTGGAGAAAACTGGGTGCTGTTCTTGCTCCTGCAATGGCTGTTTCTCCATGTCTTGGATACTGTGCTTGTCAGGTGGCATGAGTCCAGTGGCTAATGACAGTGAAAGCATCCTGCATCTCCCTTGGTGTGGGGAGCCCATAATCCCTTTGTTAGGGACAGCTGGGTACTGTTTCAAGAAGCAAACAGGAGCAGGCTGAGCAAGATTCTGCCTGTGGGGTGCTTGCTATTCAGATGGTTGGGTACCACCTCTGGGTTTCACAGCTTGTTGTCAAGCTCTGCTTTGTCCAGGTGCTCTGAGCTGGGGCTGGTGAGAGACCCTGAATGCAGCAATTCCACAACAGCGTTCCCTGGCTCTAGGATGAGTCAGGAAATCCCAGCCCCATTGCTTGATCCTACCTGTGATCTTTTTCATCGCAGAACCCAGCGGTGAGCCTGTGTCTCCTGGGCCTCCCTGTCCTCTCCTACCCCTCGGAGCCAGCACCCCATCCCACCAGCGCTGCTTTTCCAGAGCAACAGGCTCCTGGTTATTCCTTAGCAGTTCCTGCTGGACTGATGTAGAACCTGATGGGAAGAAGAGCAGCGCCCTCTTCCTCCTGGCTTTCAGAACTCAGAAATCCCGAGCAGCAGAGGCATTCCTGCGTGTCCTGCCCTGCTCCTCCTTGGTCTCCAGATGTCAGGCTTCTGGAAAGTTAGAAAAGAGCAAGAAAACTGTGTTTGTATAATGTGAAGTGACTCGTCCTGGTTTAGCCTTAACAAGATCCCTCCTATATATTTAATGACCCGAATGTAAAATTTACGGCTTGGAATGCCCCAGCAGCAGAGGAAGCCTTCAGCACACAAGCTGCCTTTTGCAGGACAGGAGAAGTGAAATCCCCCGAGGTTTGGGAAGTCTGAGTGATGTAGTTATGGTTGGCACTTTGAATATATGTGTAGACTACTTCAAAATAAATATTTGCAGTTCAACTCTAACATACATATGGCAGGGTGAGAACTAGCATGCATTAAAGTTTCTTCAAATTAATAATTTTGGAAATTTTACAGTGAAATAATTTTGCTGTTGCACATAATAAACAGAGGTTGGTGTGGGTACATACTGGGGAGAGACATCACCTGCCCTCTATGTACACCAGTTCCTCCTGTTTTGAAGAAAACCAGCCCTTCTCATGTTTCAGCGTCTTTAAAGAAGGGAAAATAAAGGTAAGGGAGCTCTTGCAAGACTTGCCACTTTAATCTCTTGTTTTGACATGTGCAGCTTTTGTGTTCCTGAAACTCCTCCACCTGTTGCCTCTGTGTATGAAAAGAACCAGACAGATAAATTCAGTTCAGTCTCCTGGGGGAAGCTGTGCAATGTCTGATTCCTCTCCTGGTGTCATTCGTGCCTTTGCTTCGTGCTTGATGCCACCAGCTCAGGCACTGCACAGAACAAGCACAGGGAAAGGAGGCTGGAGCTGCACCCAGGATAAATACAGAGACACCCTGGGAATAGTTGTCTCCATGAAACGCCTGTGATGGGGCCCATATCCCAGCCCAGGAGATCCTTTCCCGTGGTCAGCACTGGAAACACAGAAGGTGAGTGTGGAGTTACTGGACAAAATGGGCCACATTTCTCGGGAATCTCAGCGTGACTCTACTTTTGTATGTTAGAGGATTTCTCCAATTCTATCCATAATCTTTGTCTTGCTACAACTGATGATTAAGTAGCTCAGTAAATCCTTCTAGATTTTTGTATTCAACATTTTTAGAAAAGGACTGGTTTGTAGTCTCCATGTTATTCCAGTTATTTTCCTGCTTATGCTAGAACTGACCCTTACTAATGCACCGATGGACAGAAAGCTTATTTTAATACATCAGTTATTGTGATTTCATTTTCTTAAGCTCTCCATAGTCTTTTCTCTGGAAATGGATTCTCTAAAATTTTCTCTTTGTGCTGAGTAAATTATTCCTTTTGGACCTACTGCCTGCTTCTGTTTCTGTTAAATTATACCACTCTGTCCTTTCTTCAGAGTTTTCTGGGGCATCTCTGCATTTCTTCAGGATATGGCAACCACTAACAAATCACTTCTTTTTAGGGAAAGATGAGAAATCAAAGAAAAGGAGGAAAGAAAAAAAAAAAAGGACCGACCCACTTCCTGCGTTGCCTGCTGCTGCTTTCCTCTTCACCGGGAGAGGAGATGGGATGGGGGTGTGAACGAAAGTCCGCAGCTCCTCTTCCCTCACGCTGATTAAGCTGCAGGCGTGACTGGGGACTGAGCCAGTACAAAGCGGCTGTAGATTAGGGGTACAACCATCAGAGGTAAAGCAAATTGCATTTGAAAGGCAGCGCCGCCGTGGCTTTGTCTGCCCTGTAGGGTGCCTGATAAGCTTATCGAAGTTGCGCATCCTCTCTCCTCCCTCCAAGGGCACTCGCGCTGCCCTGTGGTGCTGCCTTCCCTGTCCCCAGCTGTGATGGCGAAGTTGGAAAGGCCAGGGAAAGCACCATTTCCCTCTGTTTGCTCTTTGCAGTGGGTTTGGGCACCGAAGACTTCGCTGGGCCAGCAGAACAGCTCTGGGGAAGATGGCACAGAACAGCCCATTCCAAACCTGTGGCAGCTGCCAGAGCCACCAGCCTCCGGTGTCCTGCAGCCTGTACCTGTCCATGCTGTCACCTCGGCTTTCTGGCACAGCCAGCCTGTCCTGGAGGGCAGGGCCAGACCCGGGGTGGAGGGGTTTTCTCCATCTCAGCCCTGTGAAGCCTCTTTTTAACATCGGACTTGATGTTATACAGAGGTGCAGAGGAACATTCCGTGCTGCTCCGGAGGCAGGAAAGAGCAAGAAAAGTGGTTTTGTCTGTCGGAGCTTTTCTTGGGTGAGGGACAGCGGTCATGCACAGGCCTGTCTCCTGAAATGTGCCCCTATTTAGATACATCGTATGGGAAGGGGGAGAAATACCACTGGCTAATCTGTTGCGAATAAATGATTTAACCACTCAACCAACTCAACCCCTGGGGTTGAGCTGTCCAAACCGAGCCCCTCTTTCAGTGTGGATCCTGCGTAATTTGTGCAGATGATTTACCGCTTCTTCCCCTTTCCTCCTTCTCAACATTAAAAATCAAGAGAGGAATTAGGTCTTTAACTCATTTGTTACTCTTGAGCATTGAGCAGATTTTCTTCAGAGCTGTTGGCACAAAGTGCATTTATAACACAGCAGAAGTGAAATTGCAGGGCTCAGACAAAATGCTTGTGTACTGAATGGAAACACAGGCTGCAGCCTGGGAGCTGCAGTGTGAGGGGGCTTTTCATGCTCCACCTGTCCTTGCAGCTTTAGTCTTCTTGAAATAAGCCAGAACTGACTGGGCATTTGTTAATAAATACATTGGGCAGAGTGCTGCTACTCCATGGAGCTTTTATACTAAAAATTGCCTCCTATTTTCAGTGGCAGCCCTTTTGCTTCCTCCTTGCCTTCGAGAGAGCATGGATGCAGTCATATATCTTTATTTAATCAGCTGGAAAAGTGCCAAATAGCTCCCAAGGTGAAAAATAAGGTGCTTTTATCCTCCCGGCCATGTGTGCCCAGAGTGGAACAATGGTCCTGTCGTGTAATGAGCTGATTCAGCATAGGGAATAAAAATTATATCCCCCTTCAGACTGCCAGCCCTGTTAACCTTCTGCAGGCTGACACATCCACTGAGCTGGGCTGGCTCATGTGTCGTGGCCTTTATGTGAGGCTGTGAAATAACGGGCTGGGGTTTTATGGCACTCTGCTTCATCATCTGATTTTTTTTCCCCTCCTCTCTCCCAGGTCACACGAGGAGGGGCTGAACATACATGGTCTGCCCGCGGCTGCAGAGCTCAGATGTGTAAGTTTACCCACAGAGTGTTGCTGTCCTGGCATCAGCCCTCTCTGTGCCAGCCTCAATCCCCAGGCCAGGAGCAGGGGCTGCAGGGTGCCAGTGGTGTCTTGGTGAGCAGAAAAGGGGAGTCCAGGCTCTGTTGGTGGGGCAGAGCAAAGGAGAATCAGTGTCCCAGCTCTGGAAGGTAAGAATGTCCTGGAAGTCTGGCTTGGCATAAACCCTGGGCTAAGCTCTGCTTTTCTTGTGCTTTGCCTAGCACATCAAAGGTCTCTCTCAGTTTAACAAGAACCAAACCCATGGGGGATGTTTCCAGATCTGTACTGTCTCTCTGAGGCACAGCTGCATTTTTTCTGCACCTATTGCATGCAACAAATTACTTGGAAAGCAGAAAGTTCAGGGAGGCACCTGCTGCCCTTACTCGCTGTTTCAGTGAAAGAAACCCAGTGTGCTGTGAGTCCTGCTAAGGAAATTACCTTCTATAACTATTACATTGATCAGTCTTTATAGCACGAAAGTCTATTAAGTTTGTTAATGTGTATTAGTTCACGTTATACACTGTAATGGAAAGAGGTATGGGAATTTTCCTGGAGACTTTGCTCATGCTTAAATAAAACAAGTTAAAGGACAGCCCAGCCCCAGAAAAAAGGACTTTGCTTCTTGGAAGCCTAGAGCTGCCCATGAAGAATAAAGGATACCTCCGGACAGCCAAGGTAATGCCAGCACCCTTATCCTCTAACACATCTCCGAGCTTTGTCTGGGATCAGAGGTAAGTAAATACAGCAAGACTAACTCCAGTAACATCTGGATCATTAGACAAGCAGCACAAAAGCTGCAAAACTATAGCTGCTTTGCCAAGTTTTCTTCTGATTAACAATCAGTTGTGTGGGTGTTAGTGATTAGTCAAATTGTGCTGTACCCGGACATTTGATGGGTACAGAAACCCTGTGTAAAACCGCATTTAAGGTGCCCCGGTTTGGCTGGGACAACTTTTGTGACAGTTTTCCTGGGGACTAGAGTGGACAGTGATGATCCAGATTGCTGCTGGCTGTGCCGTCATGAGACCGGGGGCATCCCGAGCCTGCCCAGGGCATAAGGTACCAAACCTCCCCATGGCCAGCGGGGACGAACAGCCCCCAGGAGCACACGGGTGCTGGGCAGTGTCACCTGTCGCGACACTTCAGCTCCCCGTGTGGGGCAACCCAGCTGTGCCTGCCGGGGCTGGCCGGGAGTGCGCCGGCTGCCGGGGCTGCGTGCAGCTCTCAAAGCCCCGTGCCGGTGCTCCGGCGCTCTCTTCCGTCCGTGGGGGCTTTGGGAGCCATGGAATGCCTGTGGCCAGCCTCGCTGTCAGGAGAGGCAGCGGAGAGGAAGGGCAGCGATGTGTTATTCCCTCGGAGCAGCCCGAGCTCCCCCGCCGCTGTTGGTGCCGCGATGTGCCCAACCCCTCCGGCCGAGGTACCTGCCGGCCTCCTCACGTCACCAGGCTCCGGCTATAAAGCGCAGGCGACAGAGCATCCCCCCGTCTCAGCTCCCCGAGACGCGCATCTTCAAGGAGCGAGCCACTCACGGGCGGAGAGATGTTTTATTCGGGGATCCTGACAGAGCCGAGTAGGAAAGAAGTGGAGATAAGGGAAGCGGCGTCTCTCCGCCAGCAGAGGAGGATGAAGCAGGCGGTTCAGTTTATTCACAAGGATTCTGCAGATCTCCTCCCTCTGGATGGGCTGAAGAAGCTGGGGACTTCGAAAGATACTGTAAGGCTCTATTGTGTTTACTGGAAGGAGACTTAAGCAGCTGGTAGGGCAGTGTCTGTTTCTTTCTTCATGCTGTTTCTGTCAGGACAAGTTGGTTGCGTGTGGAAACCGAGTGTAAAAACCGAGACTTTTGTATGTAAAAGGAAGGGACTAGAAATATGATGCTAGTTATAACCATAGTTGTTTTCTTCTAGCAGGTACTTTTAGATGCCTGGCACTCAAAGTAAATAGCTTTTTTTTTTTTTTTTTTTTACTTTTGCATGAAAATGGCATACTGTTTGCAGTACAAAATTCCTCTGTGGGTCAGGGTAAGTCAAAATGGCTTCATACGATGCATACGTACACACACATGTTGGCCTGTGATCCGTATATGCATACAACACATAATTGTAAAGATTCAGTAAAGTATAGTCACTGGTAAATTCAAAATATAAAACTGTCAAGATCAAGCTTTGATAAAGGCTTATGCATACATGGTTTTTTTTTAAAACTGAAAAGACATAATTTTAGGTTGAAAATATTTACATATACAGTGATCTATGTGATCCTGTACTTGGTGTTATTCACCATGTCTAGGGGCTGGAGAGCATTTCTAAATACTGTGCAAATGTTTGAGCTTTCTCTGCTGGGAAAGGATACATTGATGTAACATCAAAAGTTCTGACATAAGGAGTAAAATTTAGAAAACATACCTACCATGGAAAGCTCCTTTATTTTTTTTTGCCCAAGTGTATTAAAATTCTTGCACCTTGTAAAACAATATTTGCTTTTTTCCAATGCTTAAAATGGGTTTTATTGAAAACCAAAGTCAATCTTTTTATTTTCAGTGTTTCGTTCTGTCAAAGCCTTCCTGCCCAGCTGGGTTAGGCTTGGCTCAGCCTGCCTGAGACAAGTGGAGTGAGCTGGCTGTTCTCTGCAGTGCACATGGAAGTGATTTTCTTTGATATCCCAACTGTTTTGCAGTTGTAGGAAATGAAGCTCCTGCCCAGGGAAAGGCTCAGAAGGAGCTTTCCTGGTCACCACTGAATTGCAGCTCTCCAGTGGGGAGCTGAAATGCCTTTCAGGGAGGGATGGTGTTGTTATTATTGTTATCAGCAGAGTCTAAATGACATTTTGTGGCTCAGTGGCCCCCAGTGTGCGGGGCTGAGTCCCTGATGTGGGTTCTGCTCTGCCCAGAGAAGAATCAACAGGTAGCAGGAGCCAGGGGCACTGAGCACTGAAGTCCTTTGCCCTGCACAGCGAGGACCAGGCTTTGTACCGGCACCAGGGGCAGAGCATGGGGCTCCCTGTCACCACCTTGGACACAGAAATGTCACTCCAGGTGTCCTCCCTGCTCCTGTGCCATGGCTGCAGCATCACCCCTGCTGCACCCACAGCCTCTGCAAAGAAGATCTGCACGGGGGGCTCTCTCCGGGGATATGCCGAAGCCCTGGGGAGGGCCACAGCTCCCAGTCCCCTCCAAGAACAAAAAGAAGGTGCAGTGTGGCAGAGGTGAGATGCCTGTCTGGCTACCCTGGCTGGGGCAGGTCTCTGGCTGGGGATGGGGCGAGAACCCAGCTGGTGTTGGCCACCCCACTGCAAAATCCCCCTTGTGCCCACGCCACAGCGGGGGGGTAATGGCACAGTGGGCACGTGTGACCATGGCTCCCTCGGCCATAGCTCTCCTGCCCCATGGGGTGTACAGGGAGTCCCCAAAGTGAGAGCACTGGCACGTGCTCAGGCCCATTCCCACAGCCCCAGAGAAGATTCCGTGAATTTCAGAGATGTGTCCGTGGGTTGTGTTGCAGTGAAGCGATGCTGCCACACACCCCTCACGCAGCCAGGATGGGAGAGGGCATTGCTGCGAGAGGACACACTCTGTGTTCCCACTGCTGTGGCTGCCTGGATGTCACAGGAGTCGTCCCCAGCAGGAGAGGGAGATTGTGCATCTCTGAGACTGGAGACCCTCCAAAATATGGGACTCCACTATGGTGTGGCCCCAGACTGAGAGACCCATGTGCAGAGGGGCTGAGCTGCATGGTCAGGAAGCCCAGAGCATCAGAGGTCTTGGCCCAAGGCCCTTGCGTGGCTTCCTTGTGAATAATTGTGCACCTCCTCACAAAGCAGCACATTTTTGTGCCTAAAGCTGCGTGGCAGCTGTGGTGACGTGGGTGGAGGGGCTTCTGACGTGACCGGCATTATTAATGCAGGGTTTCCCGCGGGGGTTTTCCAACAGCCTTGGCAGGAGCAGAGAGGAGGGAACAGCTCCTCAGAGATGGCGACAGGTGGTGAGAACAGATCCTGTCTGTCACTGCAGCAGCTGGCAGCAAGCATTCCAGTTTTGGGGAGAAATCCCCTTCCTTTTGGCCACGGTGCGGGGGGTACTGTGTGGAGTGAAGCAGCAGCAGGTCACCAGGGTGGGTGTGCTGGCATCCCCCAGTCTGTGTGCCCATGCTCAGCTCCTGAAGCAGCTCTCCTGGTGATGCTGTGCACAGGCAGGTTTGATAAATACTTGTTGTAATCATCCCTTTCGATGCTGTCATCATTTCCAGTGAATGACTCTGGCTCATACCGAACTCCAGCTCCTCGCTCCCTTTATGCACTCCACTGTGTCCAGTATGAGACCAAGCTATAGCAAAGTGTACATTGAATTTGGCAGATGTAGGGCTGGATGTAGAGAACAGAAATGGCTTTGCTTTGATGCCTCTTCGCTCTATCAGCCTCTTTCCTGAAGCCCAAAAAATTGGCATGAGATGGTCTTTAGCTGGCACGTGGGCTTCCTGACAAGGTAACCATGATCCCCTTCCCAGCCTGGACAGGACGTGAATTTGGATGAAGGATGGGAAGAAGAGAGACAAATTGATTATTTCTAGGGATGAGCTCTGTTGGTGCATTAAAACGCCTCCTTTTTTTTTTTCCTCCTACTGTCTAGGTACAGAAGAGAGGGCAAACCTCCTGAGATGGCTTTGTGGAGGAGGGGAGCTGGTACCTTCCCTGACTTTCATCTCTACTTGAGTGAAATTGTTGATGGGTCTTGTTATCCCCAGATCTAGAGGCCAAAATAGAGGGAAACCTGCCAGAGAAATGAATACTGCAAGCTGCAGCAATGCACTTGCTTATAAATCAGAGAGGAACAAAGCTGGCCAGAATTATTTGTGCTTTTGACAGGCAGTGGTAAATAAGGTCAGCAATAAATGGTGTCTCCACTTGCTTCTTTAGGTTTTCACTGTGACATTTTTAGGGGAACATAGGTTTTTGCAAAGTCTCAGGGTTGGAAATGGACATATCTTATGAAAAAAATCCCATTTTGTATTTATATAGTGCTGAGTGATACTAGGAAAACTTATTTTTTCACTGACACAATGAAATGTAACATTCCACATTTTTATAAAACTCTCAACACTTTTGTGCAATGCCAAGGAATATTGTACCAGGTAAACTGGGTTCCTTCAAACACTGCCAGGCCCACACTGGAGGGAGAACACAGCTGCCTTCCCCATTGCTGTCAGGAGGTTTTCCTCCTTTCCCTCCCTCCCAGACACAGTCTTCTTGCAGTTTGCCAGCAAAATGTGCATTTGCAAATGTCCCCTGGCACATTATCCATTTACCAAGTACATATCCATCACTTGAGTCATCTCCGTGACTAACATCCCTCACTCTGTTGCACACAGGAGTCAAGGGAAATATAAGTTAAAGCAGACTAATTAATAGCCTGAGACAGGATGGTGCTGCAGGGAACGTTTTCAGCCCCCTCTTGCCAGATTATTTCTGTATTGGAGCATAACATAAGGAATATTTGTCCCCCCAGGGGCAGGATTTGCTGTGGTTTTCAGAAGGGCAAGTGTCAACAAAAGACAATCCCATTTGTGCTGGTAACTTGTGTTTGCTGACTGATGGATTTTTTCCTTTTGGTGATGGATCCCATATAGGATTCATAAAACCAGGGCTTGAGAAAACCCAAGTATGTTACTGATTAACAGTCCATAGGAGAACTTGTAGTTAAAAAAATTTAGGTTGAATTTAAGAGTAGATGACAGTTAAAACAGCAATGAGGAGTGTGCTGGAGATTGAGGCCAGGCAGATCAGAACGGTACCCAGACTGTCCTGGATGATGCCGTTCAGAAATTTCTCTTGGTCCTGCCTGAGGGGGGCTGGGCACAAGGAGGTGACCACTGTGTGACGGGCTGTCTTCTGGCCAGCTGGGTGAACTTCACCCCTCTACTTCTACAGTCCCCTATCCCCTCTTTTGTTGTTTTTAAATTATGTGAAGAATTAGTCTGTGTTCCTGCACTGCAGTCAAACATAAAGGGTAAAAAGGACATCCCATCCACTGTCAGAAAAGCCTGGCTTGCATTTTTGCTCTGGTGAGGAGCACTGGAGGTGATCACAGTGCTGACTGTGCACCTACGGCTTCTGCCTCATACGAGGGAGCCTTCGCTTCCAAACTGATCTGCTTGTCTCTCCACACAGGGTCCAGTACCAGTGCAGCCGGTCTGCCTGCCTTGAATCCAGTTACATAGTACTGGTTTCAGCTGTTTGGCCTCACTGGGAAGGCAGCACAATGTCAGATCTGATTCCTCCCCACCAGAAGTGTGGCTGTGTTACTGTCTGTACACAGCACGTGCTCTGTAGCCTGTTGGTCAGACATAGCACCTGCAACCCAAAATGGCCATGGGATTTTATTTCAAGTAGCAGAAATCAGAACAGTGGAAAGTGGGGACACAAGGAGCTGACATGTCCTGGTGACCACTGGTTCTGGCTGCAGCTGCCCCATCCCATCAGTCAGGTCCAGCTCCACCGCCCGTGTTGTGCCCACAGCGGGATCCGAAGTGCCAACGTGGCTGCAGTTATTTTAGGATGATGCCAGGTTGCATTAGACTTCTGTAAGTGGTGTTATTCAACATGCTGTGCACAAGGGTGGGCACTGGCCAACTCGGGTAGCTGTGGCCCGAGGTTTTCAGAGTTATCCTGACTCTGATATTCCCCTGGGATGAGGGAGTTCGCTGGTTCAGATGTCCCTGCAGACGCACAGGCATGTTTAACATGAATGAAAAAACTCAAGAATAAGCCAGTAAGGATGTCTCACTGTGGACAAATTAAAATCAGAAGGAAAGGCATTAATGGGGAGGACAGATTAGCTGGGCAGAGAAATGAGCAGATAATCAGGCAGAGTCATTTCACCTCCAGCAGAGCATGTGCATTCATCTGCAATGAACATTAAACATAAAAAGGCTTTTGGGAAAGAAGTTGGAGGAGATCTTGAGAGGCAACATGCTTCTCCCAGAGCAAAAGGAAATGATAGAGAAAGAGGGAAGTGTTGGGAATTCCTGGGAGAATATTTACCTACCTGAGACCAGCTTACCTCTTCCCCTCCTCTCCCTTTCCTCTCGTGGCATGGCACTAAGGATTGATCCCATTTAGCCACCCTTAGCAGCTAAATAAAAATACAGGGGGAAGAGGCACAGAGGGCAATTTTAGGTCTTCTTCATACTTAGGTTGTGAATGCTGTTGGAATGGTGATTTATTACATCCTAGTTTTTCACATCACTACAGAATTCCTAATATCCTTACCAAGAGATGAAGGCAATTATGGCTGAAAAACCAGCTTGAAAAGGCCAGATTTGTTTGGATTCCTGTATGAAATGAAACCTTGACCTTGAGTTTGGTAAAAGAAAGGCACCTCTCCAAAGTCTGGTTAATATTTTGAAAGTATTATTCCCTTTGCAATACAAAGTAGTTCTCTTTAGTCAAAGCCAGGTAAGCCAGAGCTAGGTAGGAAGAGTACTTGTAGTCTGGGAATTAGGGGGAGTGAGAGTTTAGGGCCTCCCTCTGCAAGTGCAGTGCTGGCCCATGGGCACCACAGGCAGGCTGGTGACACAGGCCACTGTATGGCTTTCCTCTGACTTCACCCTGCTCTTCTGTGTGTGTTCTTTCTTAAAGCAACCACATAATATCCTGCAGAAGCGCCTGATGGAGACAAACTTATCCAAGTTACGAGGCAGTCGAGGCAGCTGGTGTCCGAAGGGCGATCTCTCATCACAGACCAACAAGCTGAACCAAACCAAACTGGGCAGCTCGGGGAAAACGGAGGATGAAGAGCTCATAGTGGTGAGCTGCCAGGTAATAGTCCCTCCACAGCCTTTTGTGGTATTTTTTTTTTTCCCTGCAGATTTTATTTCTAACAGACTCAGGCTGTGCTCTTGCTCTCCATGTTTCCCAGTCAGGGTTGTGCTCCCATGAGACTGTCACAGCTGTGGGAATACACTCCCTCTGCAGCTCCAGGCTGCTGTGGCAGAGATGCCCACCTGGGAATCACAGTGAAAACTGGTCTGATGGATGTCTTCCCTTGCACATCAGGGCGGAGGGGGTTGCTAAGCTGGGGCAGCCTGCTGGAACGCTGAGGTATAATTATCTGTGGCAAATCCCTGTGCTCACAGCCTGCTTGTTTTCCTCAAGTGCCATCCCTATTTTCTTTGCCCAAGGATAATTTCACGTTTCTCTTTCTTAGCCCCATGCTCTTTCATATTTCCCACTCTCCACAGTATTCGCTCCTGCCTGGGGCTGCTCCGTCTGCTCTCTGCACGGGCAAATGAGCCAGGAAGGGCTCAGGACCCTACGTGCATCTGAGTGTGCAGGGGAGCAGGGATGAGCTGGCATGAGGAGAGTCCATGGGGACCAGTGTGTGCAGAGTGGAGACCCTGGACACTCTGTGCTCATCCTGCACCCCACACATCGTTTCCCATCTCTTCTTGCTCTTGCAGTGTGCGGGGAAGGAGCTGAAGGCTGTGGTGGACACCGGTTCACAGCACAACCTCATGTCGTCTGCCTGCCTGGACAGGCTAGGGTAAATATCCAGCTGCATTTCTGTTTTGTGGGAGCGTGGCACCCAGCAGCACAGGCAGTGTCCTGGGGCTGGGGCTCTGCTCATGTCAGTGATGGTCATTCTAGAAAGGAGTGCTTTGGGCTGTGCCTGGGCAAGCCCTTGAACCTCCTGTTACAAACAAATCCTGTCTCAATCTTAAATGGCAGGGAGGTGGAATAGAAAGCCACTGGTACCACCCTATTCACCTCTGAGGGAATCCCTTCAGAGGGTTGGATGCATTTGTATTTGTTCACTGCCTGCTTGTCACTCAGTGCCTCATGAAACAGCTGAACCTTCCCCAGCCTGCTGGGTCCCCAGGACAGGTGTGGGGCTGCAGTCCAGCCCAGCTCTGCAGGCTCCCATGGCAGGGCAGGGACCAGGATGCTGGACATGCCCCCACCAGTGGCTGCAGCACTGCTGGCCCCAGCACCCACTGTAAAGGAGCCGTGTGCATGCATGTTCTCAGAGCTGGGTGTCTGATGCTGTTCCCAATTAGAAATTTCTCCTGGTTAAAGGAAATGTATTTACGGATTGTTGGAGATGTGACTGACAGCCATTTGCAGCAAAACTCTCTCTCATCTCCGAGGAACAGGACCTTGTACCAGCTCACTGGATATCAAGGAGGTTTTGGCACTTTATTCCCATGAAATCATTGCTTTTTGCAGTTAACTTGCAGTAATTATGGAAAAAAAAAAAAAAAAATTACACCTGCTCCCTGAGCACTACTGCACGGCCCTGAATGAATGGTGCTTGTTCCTGTCCTAACATTAATTACTTCTTTGCACAAGAGTGCTTAGTGACTGGAGGGTGGCTGTGCTTACTATAACCTTGTCACAATCTGTGGAGCAGCTCAGCCAAGCTTAGGATGGCCACAGGATGGCATTTGGAGGGTTTTCATGCTCTGGGACAGTTCCTCTTCTCCCTGTGTTACTTACATTTGTCCTGTGCAGTTCTTGCAGCACTGCTCTGCTGCAGCAGCCCTGTCCTTCAAAGAGCACTGAAGAAAGAGGTTAGAGCCTGTTTCTGCTGCCCAGGTCTCGGGGGACTCGGTGCCTCAAAGCAGCATGTATGTGTATGATGCTCAGGCTCAATTCCTTCCTTCTTTTTCAAAAATCTTTTTGTGTCTTGTCATGATGCCAGTCACTCTCTCCCCCTCACTCTGAGGAAAGCAGTGGAATAGGCTCACAGGTTGCCAATATGAGAAATCCCCTGTGGAGCTGTAGGAGGTGTAGGAGGTGGCCCAGGAACTCATAAACTTCTCATTGATACGTTCCCACTGATTTTTAAGGCCAGACTCCAAGAAAGCAGCAGAGGGGATCCAGCTCCTTCTCTCTGCAACCCCTCCCAGTCCTTGTACCTGTGCTAAACGGTGTGGGCAATGCCCATCTCAGTCCTGGGGCCTCTGAGGGGGCTGGTCCCCCCAGGACAGATGCACAGACTGACAGACACACACACACATTCACTGCTGCAATGCGGCTCAGCAGAAAGGTACCTCAAATAGCTGAAAATTGATACGGCTTTTATCCGAGGGAGAGATCAGCGCCTCAAACGGCCTTTCCATTAGATTCTTGTTCAGTTTAAAAGAGAAACTGAAGCTAAATAATTAATTAGTATTGTCAGACTGGTTCAAAGGATGTCGATAGAAGCTGTACCTGAGTTATCTCTGACATCCTTTTCTCTTTGGGCTGGATATGATTGATCCGTCCCCATTTCCTCTGAACAAACCCAGCAGCAGTGCCTAACAAACTAACAAACACTGACTGGGCTGCCCTGGATGTGAGCCATGTTTAGCATGGAGAAAAGGGGACTCAGGAGGTACCTTATTACTCTCTACAACTACCTGAAAGGAGGCTCAAGTGAGGTAATGAGCGACGGGATTGGAGGAAATGGTCTCAGGTTGTGCCACATGAGGTTTAGTTTGGAGAATAGTTAAAATTTCTTCACTGAAAGGGTGGTCAGGCCTCGGAATGAGCTGTTTAGCAAAGTGGTGGCACCACCATATCTAGAAGTGTTCAAAATATGTGAGGTTTGGCATTTGCGGACACAGTTTAGTTGTGACCTTGGCAGTGCTGGGTTAACAGCTGGACTCGATGATCTTAGAGGTCTCTTCCAGCCTCAACATTCCTATGATTCCATGGGGACACAGTCTCAGCTCCACTCGTGGAAGCTGGAGTGAACTAACCCTTCCTTACCCACACTGCAATAGAAGCAATTTTGTATTCCTCAAGTCTCGAGAAAATGTAGGAAAAAGATTCCTTGGGTAAAACCCAAAATCCAGTACAGAGCTGTGCTTGGGGCAGCCTCAGGGCTGTGTTGTGGGTCATGCTGTGGTCTGGTGTGGGCTGCTGGCTGCCTGCAGAGCACCCACAGAGAACCTGCCAGGGAAGCAGCTTTCCAACAACAGCATGGTAAATGAGTGAGCTAAGAGCACTTCAGGTGTAAGTACCCTCCAAACACCGTTTGCTCCTTGCTGGAACAACCAAGCCATGGCCACTTGATGTTAGGAGTGTTTTCACTGCACAGGTTAAAGGAGCATCTCAAAGCACTCCCTGTCGAAGATGAGATGGTTTCGTTGCCGAACAAGGTGAAAGCCATCGGCCAGATCGAGTGTCTGTCCCTTATGGTGGGAGCGGTCCCCGTGGAGTGCGCTGCCCTCATCGTGGGTGAGTGTATAATCATCTGCTCCTCCACTACGGGCTGGGGTCTACTTCCTCCTACCCCAGCAGGAGAAACAAAGCTTTAGGAAGATGTTAAAATTAAAATAGAGTAAGTTCTTCTTTGGCCCCTCAGAGGGAGGAGGGAGGATGTGTTCAGCAGGCTTGGCTTTGCCATGCTGATGGAGCAACCACTGCATCTCCCTGCAGGCACATCCGCCTGCCCTCCTGCCATCCTGTGCCCTCCTGTTCTCCTCTGGAGTCAGTCCCTTTATAAACAGGGCTTTGTTTAGCAGAGCAACCATGAAGAAAGGAAGGATGGAGTCACTGACAAAAAGCCCAGGAGGGCATTTTGAATGTATAAATCTGAATGGTCCTATTTTTTTCAGAAGACAGCGAGAAACCCTTCTCCTTTGGGCTGCAGACACTGAAGTCTCTGAAGGTAGGAGTTTTCCAGCAGGATGCTTACCTGTGCTGGTGGGGGGAGCTGGGACCACTCTAATTTGCAGTTTTCCCTCTTACGTAAAGACATTTGTTCTCTACAGTGTGTCATAAACATGGAGAAGCACCACCTTGTTCTGGGGCAGATGGACAGGGAAGAAATCCCGTTTGTGGGCATTGACAGCGCTGAGGCAGGAGAGCAGTAAGCAGTCTGGGGAGGTGAGCTGCATGTGCATCCCTCAGCCTGGTGGCAGTGCCCCCCAGCACGGCCACACAGGAGTCACCAGACCCTTTGCTGGAGGCGAGTGAGAGGTCAATGGCCCCGGCAGAAATCATTTTCATCAGCTCATCAAATTTTGAAACTGAGTCCCTGGATTTTTCGGCAGCCTTTGTCAGCTTTTACTGCTTTTTTGCGTAGTAAACACTGTCTATCAAAGCGGGTCTCTGACAAGAAATGCACAGGGGAATGCCTTAGGAAATCTACTTTTTGGAGGTCACTAAGAAGACTCCTTGAGCCCTGCTTTGATAGTGTTCGCAAACAAACCTTTGTCTGGAAAATATTTATGAAGCAAGGCCGACAAACCCACATGAGTGTTTGAGAGATCCTGTCTGGAGATAATGGTGTTGCCACTTCTCCCCGCACTACCCCAGCAGCCCTCCTGCCAGCTCTTCCTGGTGTCCCAGATTTTTCCAGCCTTATCTCTCTAAAGAAAGATAAATATGTGCTGTACCTCCTAAATGTGTGTAGCCGTGGTGCCTGGCTCTGCAGGCGAGCACGCAGCAGGCAGGGCAAACCCCCTCCTCCCGGGCACTGCACGGGGCTCTTTCTTGCTGAGTGCTGTGAATAAGAGATATATCACTGATTCCTGCTTCTGACTCATGAAACCAGCAGGCACCGGGTGCCTGACAGGGGGTTTGGCACTTCTGTGCCTTCGCAGGCAGCGCTTGTGGTTGCTCAGCGATGAGCAACCTAAAAAACCTTTGCTCACTGCTAAAGAAACAGTGTCTGGTGGATGAGGTAGGTCAGCATCTTCTTCAGCTGCGTGTCACCACCAGCCCTGGGGATTTGGGATGTCCTGCAGCCCCGTGCAGCTCAGACCTGCTGTGCTGGGCACTGCTGAGCTTGAAGGGCCTGGGTGGGAGCGGGGAAGGAGGGGAAGGAGCAGGCCTTCCTCAGCTGACTGTATCGATGGCCATCGGGGAGTGCAGGAGGGATGTGCGGGCTAGTGCGGGGATCAGGAGTCAGGATGAGAGCGCAGTAGCACCTGCTCTGTGTCCAGGTCACCCACCTGCCGTGTGTCCGGGACAGCTGATGGCCCCGGGTGCAACGTGTGAGCCCAGGGAGTGCCAGGTACACCGCTGTGGGGGAGCCATGCAAGACCACAGGCTGGTTTCCCTGTCTCCTTTGAAATAGAGATGTGAGAGACGCAGCCTGGTTCTGTCGTCACTGCAGTGATAAATTATTTCTTAGTACTGCTTTCAAGGCCAAATTATGTTGCTCTTTTTTTCCCCCATGAAAAACGTCTGTTTTACCAAACATCTTTTCCTTCCAGTTTCAGCAGTTTGGAGGCATAAAGAGAAATTGAAACACCATCCCCACACAAGAGCTTGATATCAGAGAAATCCTGTGCAGCTGTTCCAGATGAAACAGCAACACGCTGCTTTGAAAACGTTTATACTAGGCTACAGCTTGAGTAGAGCTAACTGAAATCCTGTTCGTAGCCAGTAATTTAGAGATATTGTCATGTTTATCTATGGGTTTTGAGAAACAAACGTGTGCTTATTTTCTGGACTTTTCTATATAGTGTCCTCTTTATTACAAACAGTTGGGAAAACCTTATGAATTTCTTCTGATGAGAAAAATACTTTTTATAGTGGCCTCGTATGAGTAATTGTACTTAGCTGTGATTAGAGGCTATCAGAATGACATTTTTATTAATGATTTTTCCAGGGGCTAAGCATTTATATTCACTTAATTGATATTGCCACATTCAAATGGCCATTACCAGGAAGTTACTCAGAGTAAAATAACAATGTTAATACCACCTAGGAATTATAGCTCATCCTGTTAGCATAGTATCGTTGCCATGTAATTAGGGATGCAACTGCTGGCTTGATGAGAAAGAGCAATTGCAGAATTATTAATGGGTTACAGGCTACTCTGCAGTGGAGTGGCAGAAGCACAAGAACAGGGACTGGGAGGGCTCCCAGGGTGATCACCTGGTGTGGTGTTGGCACCAGCACTGGGGCTCGAAACCTTTAGAGGAGGGATCCTCTGGGCAAGTCTTGGCTGCATTGCTATAGGGGTAGTCAAACAAATCAACCATTACACCAGGCCAAAAAGCAACAAACAAGCACAAAAGTGTGTTGTCTGGAAAGCAGCAGACACAGTGCCCTTGGTTCCCCCTGCCACCAGGACCTGTGCCTATCCTTGCCCCACCAGCACCCAGCCTGCAGCCCCTGCAGCACCCAGGCCACGGCTGGTGCAGGTTATTGACTCCAGCTGCACTTCAGCTAGGCTGCCAGAAATGCCATATTTTTTATATCTGTCTACAAATTGCCTGGGTTCTTAAGTACAACACTTGACTACCCACAGGGGAGGTGGGAGTTTTTGCCAGGACAAGCATTTCATTTGGTGTCACTGTCCTGGAGGAGCAGGGTTGCTGCTTCCCGTGCCATACGGTATTGCCTGGGGGAGCCTGGCCTCACACAAATGCAGCTTTTTATATTTTCAAAACCTAATGGGAATTAATTGCTGTCATCTGCTGAAGAGGCATCTTTAAAATTCAGAATAATATCCCTGTGATGTTGTGCATCTGCTGATGGCCAGTCCTGCTGCAGCTGGATCCTTAAGGGATCCAGTTGTGCTGCAGGAGCTGCTCTGGTAGCTCTGACTTAGCAGAAGCCCTTTGGCCCTGGCATCAGCTGCAAGCACCGACAGCACTCCCACTTGGGAAACATCTTGATGGTTCTGGGTGAGAATCAGAAACTTTTGTCACCTCATGACCATCGGCAGCCAGGCTCCTGCCAGCTGATCCAGTGTGTGCCCACCCCTGCCATCCCATGCCTGCCAGGGCATCTCAGCTGGAGCTTTATCTCCTGCAGTGGGTTTGAACCTCTTTTCGATATTGGGTATATATCCAGCAAATCTGAACTATCTGTATTTTGAGCTATTTTCTATTTTGGTGATAAGTTTCAGTGCTTTCTCTACATACAGTATTTTATATAACACAGCTATAAATATAAATATATATATATATTTACAGGGTTGGGCTGCCCAGGGTAGTCCCACTGATGTGTTGTAGAAATATTTCACTAAATATGAACTATATTTGATTATTTTATATGCTATGAGTTTGGTATTTTGGTACTTTTTTCTTTCTGTGCATATTACTATGCTAAATGTCAAATTAAATCTAAATAAAGTTACACTGTTATTGCTGTTTATTTGCTTGTATGCTAGATATGATAGGTTTTTTATTTTCAGTGCACGTCTCTGTTAATAAAAGGGGTTTGTTTCACTCTTTAGTCTGATGAGGCTCTACAGTGCTTTTGGAAATGCTGTTGGGAATTGCTGTTGGGAATTCCTATTGAACCGGGGGAGAGTGGCAGTGGGGATGAATTAACCGGGGCAGGCTAAACGGCACACAGCACTTGGGGTAAAAGGTGAGCACTTGAAATCCCAGCCTCCCGTTGCCATGTGTCTCCCTCCCGAGGTGGGTATGAGATCCTGCTGTTTCCAGGTTTACCCTTTGGAAAGCTGTTTTGGTCTTTATGCTGTCTTTGGTTGGCTCGCTGGGGCAATGCCAGCGCAGGCGGATTTGAAAGTCCTTTGTAAACTCTGGAAAGCTGGGAAAAGAAAGTGGCCAGGACACAAGAGAGGTGAGGCATGAGTGCAACAGCTATGTGAGCACAGACAGAGATCAGGGTCTTCCCCAAAGCTTTGAATCTGGATTTAGGGACTTCCTGTCTCTGACTGGATGGGCTTTAGGCTGCTTCAGAGCTCTGTCTTACTGAAGAGAAATTATCCTTTCACCCACTCCAAGTCCCACAGCAACAACTTCTGGTGGAGCAGCAGTACTTCAAGCCCAGTAAAACTGTCTCTCCCCAGTGCTGGGCTGGCACTTCCTCTGAGCATGGAAAGAAACCAGGCTCCAGCAATAAAGTGGAGGGAAAAAGAGAAGGATCAATGTACAGGCAAAAATAATGTCTCGTGCTTCCTGGAGCTGCTGCAGGTTTCTAGATTTACTCAGACTATTCGTGACGCTGGAGAGCAGAGTCCCAGCACACACAAATGGAAAATCAATGGGCAAAATTCCATCTCTTCTGCACAGTGGGGATAGCCCTGGAGCTGGTGGCCCTTCAGAGGTGGCTCCCGTGAACAGGATAAGACAGGACAGCTGCCATAGGAGACAGGCATGCACCCCAGTCTAGAGAGATTATAGAATAGGGAAAGTAATATCAGATTTCTGTATCAAGCACTTGCGTGGTCACAGGGGTAAATGGTACAGCAGCTGAGTGCCGCAGACCAGCACCCAGCAAGCCCTGGGTGTTTGCTCCTGCTCCTCTCCAGCACAGGTGTGTGCCTGTGCTCCTCTGACAACCTCTCCCTGGCATGGGTTTGCAGGAAGGCCTTGTAACCGAGGGACCTGCTGCCTCTTGGCAAGTGGCAGGGGCAGAGAAGGGGGCAATGCCTGCAGCCATCTGGGATAAGGAAGACTCAGGAGGTAAAGAGACAGCTGTGAGAGGATATTATGAGAAGCCTCTGGGGTGGGAGAGGGTTTTGTTGAATGCTTTATGTCCCAGCTGGTTAATGCTGTCATGCTGCACACAAACATCTCACGGGTGAGGGCAAGCACAACCCCCTTCCCAAGCAGCCTCAGGGAAAGCAAGCCAGCTTCTCCTTGGCCAAAGCACTGTCCCTTGTGCTCATGTGGTCAGCAGAGCGTGGTGGGACAAAATACCTTTGCTCCCTCCAAGACCATGTCTTGTCTTCCTTTTGGTCATGCCTAAAGCCGAGACAAAGCACACAAAAGAGAAGACATTAAACAGAACCTTGCTGACCCATTGCAGAGCTTCAAAAGCTGGTGGAACATGCAGGAACTTAATGCTTGGGCCCCTGCAATTAAGATGGCTTATGTGGGTAAGGCATCAACACTCACTGGAAATTGTAGAGAGCTGGAGATCTGGTGGAGATTGGCTGTTAGGCTCCCAATTCATGTCTATACTTCATTCCAAGTGATGCACCCGAGGGCACATGGACAGGCAGCAGCAGAGGAGCACCCTGGGGCTGCAGACTGGGGCTCACCCCACCACCTTCCACCACATTAGCTGCTTAACTCCTTCTGGGCTGGCCACTCTGCAGCGGAAAGTCAGAGGCCATTGCCAGGAGTAGCCCTACAGCAATCATTCACATGCATTTTGGGTCTTGCTGAGATCCACCAACATTTTTTCATCACCTCTACCGGTGGAGCAGCTGATTATATGAGACCTGCTGGGGCATCTCTTCACCGTTATCTCCAGGGTAATCTGTTATCTAATAGCTCTCCAGGGAGCTCCTTTTTACAGGCTTTTCTATTGCTGATGATGAAGTGATGCTCAACATGCTGTGAAAACAAATCTAATTCTTGTGTCTCAGAAGCAAATAACTTGATGATTTATTTCTATATAAACATATGTCTTGGGGCTGTATATTGCTGGGTTTATTTTAAGGGACAAACATCAGCTGAGGTCTGTATCGCTTCATCACCTGCTGCTTAATAGATGGAGGTGAAGTATCAGGTTTCCATTAACTGAAAGTCTGCTCCTTTTCCTAAGCTGAGATTCCTCTTTTTTCTCTTTCCACGGGCTCTGCACTGCTGGCAGTAGCTCAGCCATGTGCTGGTCTCCTCCTCCTCCTCCTCTGTTAACAACCACATGGCTGATGAAAGGCTGCAGGCTCTGGAGATGACTGCAGGTATCAGTGACATTTCACCAGAGACGGCTTTGCTGCAAAGGCAGTTGATTTAATGATTTTGTTACTAGAGTGGTGCTGCAACCACTTCCCCAAGATGAGATTTCATCACTCCCAAAGTGGGTGTGAATACAGTCGACAACCTAAAAATATCGGGAGTTTAGGAATAACAGGAAGCCACGGCAGCAGGAGAACTGGGTGGGGGGGAAGCTGCAGGCACTTTCTCTCTGCTTTTTGAATGCGGTAGGATCGATGCCTGGGGCTCGTGGCTGCCCCCGCAGGGAGATGCAGTTGGATTCTCCAGAAAAGCGCCTCGGCTCGCACAAGGGGAAGTGGTGCAAAGTTTATGTGCTCGCTAAACATAAACCCACCCAGTATCCAGAAACAGGTGGGGGTGCTGCAGAAGGTCGGGAGCTCTTTATGCTGTTTCAGCCCCTTGTGTCTCCACCTGTTCCCGCCGGACAGTGGCAGGGCCAGCACTGATTTACTGCTCACCTCTTCTCACCTCTCTTTCTCAGAGATCAGGAGAAACAACCTCCTCCCTTCAGTGGAGCTACTGCAGGTGAGGAAACCACTGCCTAACACTTTGAGGTGCCTCTGGGGTTTCATTGCCTGTGGGGCTGGCACAGACCCTGTGCTGTGATATCCAGCTGGTTGTGCTTGGCTTGGCTTGTGCTTGGCTCTGGCCTGGAGTGCAGGGACTGTGCTGGGGGGCCGTGGGCTGCAGTGTCCCCGTGCTCCTGCTGGCAGCACCCCACGGGTGACACAGGCGCTGCAGGAAGCCGGTGCCCTGGCTTGGTGCCAGCAGAAAGGAGCGGATGCTCCTACCAAGGGATGAAGCACTAAGAGAGGACTGACAGGAAGACTGGGGAGGGAGACTGGGATCCAGCCACCTAAAAACTCTCTCTGCTGTAAGGACAAGGTAGTCAGGGCCAAGTACTGCTGTTACCTGCAACCCAGGGCTGCACAGCTGGCCATTGCATTTGCCAGGTGTTGCCAGCTGGGAAGCATCTCAATGGCAAGGCTGGCAAAGGCAGCATTGAAAAATACTGTGTAAGGGAAGGAGCAATGTTGAGATCCATGATCTCAATGAGAAAACAAATATAATTTAAAGTGTTGCTATAAATCTCAGCCCTCTGTTCCTCCACAAACAAGATCACGTGGAATGATCAGGCGAGTGATCAGGCACTTGACAGATGCAAAACATACTGAGTCATGGAGAACAGGGGCAAGGAGAAACTGTGCAACACCAGACGGCACTGGTTATTAATTCGAAAATAAAAATGTAATTGGGAGTTAATCATTGGTCTTTCCTAGAACACGAATCAAAAAACCATTTCAAAATCCCTGGGTGGAAGACAAAGCCCAGGATGAATGTGTTGCAGCCCAGTGACCTAGTTTTATCCAGGCCAGTAGAGATCGGGACACACAAAAAATGATCAGGACTTTGCCACGAGCCTTTTTGGTTGCTGGTGGGGAAGAAGAAAACCCGTAATTAGGCAAAATGTGGCTTGGACCTGGTGTAACAAAGAAACTGAGCCTCAACAGTGCAGTAACATGAGAATCCAGTGAAATGGGTCTGCTGTGAGAGGTGCCCTGGCAAGGCTGTTCAGTCTTCTGGTTTGGCAGGCTTAGAGAGGAAATCTGTGGATTTTAAGCTCATACTCACAGAGAGCTTCTCTACTGAAAGCATCGTGATGCTTCTTGGTTTAGACTTCAATGGCATTTTTCAGACTGACTTTTAAGGCTAACAGAAGGAGAAATGGGCTCTTGTTCCTTCAGGAGACGACAGTGTATTTTTAAAAACAAATTATGCATGAGGACTAATTAACTTGGCATTTAGAGCTTAGCATTCTCCTGGTTAAATTTGCTCCAACTGAGACCACGTTTTGTTGCAGGAAAACTTCTGCCTGGCATCTCCTTCCTCCTGCTTCTCCCTATGCTGCGATATTAAGGTCACGAGCCACCTTCTAATGTCCTGTTCAGCGACTTCCTGTTCAGACTACTTCCATGAAGTAGTGAGTAGAGCAAAGATCTCAGGTTTAGCTGTGATGGCTGAGACATGTCTCAGTGGGGACATCTCTCTTATGGTCCTGGTCAACATTCTAAAAGCCAGGAAGTGCCTACTGGGTTCACCTGTACCTATCTAGACAGTATGTGAGCACAGTGGCAGCTGAAAAAAAGCTACTTGGAGAAAGCTCTAGCACAGTGAATCACTGTAGTCTGTACAAAGGGAGTTAATAGGATGCTCTCATTCAAAAATTGTATTAGAAGACACTGATGACAATGAGCCCACATCAGTTGCTCTCCCTGCACTTCCGCTCTCTGCCATCCCAAATCAAGTTAAGGTGATCCAGATGCACCTCTTATTGCTTTAGGAGAAAAATATGTCTTGTTTGTTCCTAAGGGTCACAGGTAACTAATGCAGCAGAGGCCAGGCACAGCAAAGGCACAGCCCCCTCCTTGGCACTGTGAACTGCCACAATTGCAGGGAGGTCAGTGGGTCAATCCCAAGGGTCAATCCCCAAGGCCCAGCTTCAGGAGAGAAGCTCTCAGGACTCTGCATGACAGGATGAAGGGATAACATGCACCAGCCTTAAGACTGGTTTGTTGGAGGGCTGCAGGTCTGCATCACCGTGTGCTCATGTGCAAACACAAACCTTGAATTTCTTTCACTCTTTTAGATTCTTTTCTCTTGATTTTTAAGCCTGAATTGACACATCTTTAACCAGCAAGGTCAGTTATTCATCTTCCCCACAATTCCCACAATACGAAACTATAAACATAAGTGGTGTGGGCGGGTAAACAAACAGATCCAAAGGATACAAACACAAATCCCAAACAAGACAGTTATTGTAAAGCCCAGAAGCTCTAACCAGGGGTCCAGTGTGTTAAACACAATACAAATGGAATGGACTCAGTGTCCAGCTTTTGAGGCTGATGAGTTGAAATTTGGGCAACTCGGAAAATGAAAAAGATAGGCAGGATGGCAAAAGGAAGGACATAAGGTTTTAGTAGAATTAACTGTGTACTAAAATAATCCTTAGGAGACTGGTATTAGTAACCAACTCTCCTGACAACTCCTTTGCATGGAATATGCTGCTTACCCATCACAGCTGCATTTAGGTGTAGAAGCAGCCTCCTAGGGAGCACTGCTCAGAATGGACTGTCTTCAGGTAAGTCCCACTCTGTGGGAAGAAAAGCAAGGCTCTGTATTTAGTAGAATCACCTCCATGCATTTATTGACCTCCCCAGAGATCCTGGCTGCTCACCATCACTAAGCCACAGGCTGGCCCAAATGACTTTCAAAGAAAGCCACCCAACTCTCTCTGAAAAAGGCCCCAAATTTTAATCTTTTAATTGATGCAGCAAATCTCTTTCCTGCCCTTGAGCTGAGAGAAGTGGGTGCTCTTGTCAGGCAGAGAACAACCAGAAGCACATCTCAGAAGCACATGATGTACTGAACTCTCTGGAGACTGCTAATGATGTTTGATTAATTTTCATTATCAGTGTGAGCAAGCTTTGAGCTCTGTCTGCATCTGTCTTATTTAGAGTTGTCTTTTCTTTCTTAGTTAAATAGCAGCTTCTACAGACAGTGATCTAATTGTTCCTCAGCACCTGCTTGAAGCCATCCAAGTTAAGGATGGACATTGTGTAATTTGCAGTACACGTGATTTGGTCTTTAAGGTTCAGATCAAATAAAATGGAATAGCAAATGAGCCAGTAATTGAGTTAAGTACTGTGCAGTAAATGAGAAGGTACTGCGCAGGCTGATGCTGGGGTCACAGAAATGCTTGGGCTGGACAACACTGACAATGGAACAAATCAAAATACGTGTGTTGCGGTCATCCAGAAGCAGGATGAACAGCCTTCCAGTGGCCATCCTGAGCTCAATAAGCCACAGAAAGCTTTCTGTCTACCAGGGCAACTGGCTTCTGCAGTGGATTTTATTCTGAGTCTTTGCTGTGCTGCAAAACTCTTCAGCCAGGGCCCAGTGAGTTCAGTTGCTGTTGGTGATGAGGCAAGTGGCCCAGGATGGGTTATGTGCTGTCACCTATGGGCCTGTTACCATCTTCAGGTGCAGTGCAGGGAGCCCCTGTTACTCACACCTCACAAAACCTGTCCTGGGTAAGGCCATGGTCGTGCCAGGACAGAGAACTTCCCAGTCACAGAGCTGTTCATGTGCCAGAAAGGGGATAACCTTATCAGAGTTCAGCTGCAAGCTCCTCTCAGTCAGGTAGTCCTGGAGGAGTCCTTTTGTGGGTCCTTTGGTGAGTCCTAGTAAGGATCTCAGCCATTTTTTGGTTATCAAGCCTAATTTTGATTCCCTCCTAGCCAGATGACAGCATGCACCCGTTGAGGCAAATACTGAGCAATTGGGAGTGGTACAGCCAAAGCCACAGACTGAGCTCTCAGTCTACATATAGGAAGCTTAGAATCTGTACAGAAAAAAGGAAGAAGAAAAAAAAAAATCATCCTCTACCTCACTATAGCATTACACTTGACTGGCAGGTAGGAAAACTTATCCTACTTTTGTCTGCTGCCACCCAGCTTCAATGCCCTGAACTCATCTTTATGCTCCATATTTCTCATCTGCTTCTGCTCATTTTGCTTGAAGAACTGCTGGCTTGATCAGTCTCAAGGTTTTGCTCATGGAGTGCCAGAAGGCACACAGCTTTTGGAGGACTGGCAGGCCAAGGCTCACCTCCCAGAAAAGCAGATTGTTTTCTCCAGAATATTAGTCCAAGCAACTATTTGCCATCTACTACGAGAAATCAGGAGTTACTTGAAGTGCTGTTAGATATTAATTCGCTTCAGCATACAAGGAGAAGCAGCACAAATGAAGAAAAGAATATAGTCCTGGAGCCAACCCACAAGTCATTCTTGATTATATTACCAAGGCACAGCATGCAGCATGAATGGCAAACCAAACTCAGCCATTCTCCCCGTGTCTGGATGGTGGAGAGCTTATACCTTAATACCTCTGCTCTGACGATCAAACCACCACTCTTTCAAACAGATCTTTCTTCCTTGGAAAAGGCTTTTCGGTAATTAAAGGAAGAGGCGTTGTCTGGGTTGAAAGTTGGAGCCTGAGCACGCTGTCGGGAGCGATGAGGCAGTCAGGGGGAAGCTCGCAGGAGCTGCTTTGCAGGGTGTTGTCATGGGAACAGAGCAAGTAGGGCATCCGCTGCTCCGCATCCTCCACGCGAACGCTGGTAGCGCAGTGGCACAGAATCGATGCCGTTTGCAGCACTGGGAGAGCCAGCTCTCAGGTTGTCTCTAGCAGAGATTGACTCTGAATGAAGTGCAAAGGCCAGAATCTCCCTCTGTGTGAAAGTGGTGTCACTCCTGATTTGAGTGGAAGATTTTACGCCGTGCTCATGCACATTTTAACTGCCTTTGAATCTGGCATCCACAATGGTTAACGGCAGCACACAAAGGGTTGATCCTGATCAGCGAGTACATCACCATGGTGGGCAAGCTCAGAATACAAAATATTGCCATAGTGTCAATATTTGTGGTCATCTGAAGTATCTGACTCACCCTGCACAATGCTGTCTTTGAATGCAGCTTACTTTCTCTGTGCAGGTCTAGGTATGTGGAATTGTTGGAATTTTCTTTATAAGAAATATTTTGTGTGAAACTGTGGTTGCTAGGGACAAGCAATGGTAGTGACTGGTTTCCTGGATAAAGAAGAATACAGATTCCTGCTCTTTCGGTTATTAGGGATATGTATTTAAAAGGAAAAGGAATATTGTTAACGTTGCACCACAGAGACCAGTGGAAGTAGAATTAAATGCAATAGGTAAGAAAAGATCTGGCAAAGGTTGAAAATGCTAACAGAAAAAAGGCTAAGAGAGCAAAATGCAATTCATTGCCTCCAAGCTTTCATTTTGCATTGCCCAGATCTGCTGGCAAAGTAAAGATCTCCTAATTAAAGCAGGTATCTGCAGAGTAACTGCATTGCTGCCGCTGACCCAGGCCGGCAAGGTGCTGAATGAACACTCTTCATTTCCTGTCCACACTGAAGTGTGAATGAGGGGCCCGCAGCCATCCAGGGCTTGCTTGACACATGCTTTGGAAAAGTGACCAAAATAGCAGGCAAGGGAAGAAAATGGAGCCGCTGCATGGAGGGGTTCCCAGTTTTCTTTTTGAGGTTATTGAAAGCCCCTCTGCTTAGCAACAAGTTTGAGGCAAGTAATGATAAACTTTGCCACAAAAAATGCCTGGAGCCGTATCATAAACATAATCTTACCTAGCCTTTAACCTATCTCTCCCCGGCTATGGTGTTTCCACGCAGGCTGCAGCAAAGACTGGAATGAAATGGCTGGCACTGGGTAGAGCACATTCTAGATTCATAGTGAATTTACTTCTTGTGCTGATCCCTTTGAATATAAAACAGGAAGCATGAATGTATTAGAGCAATCCTAGTGGATTACTCTGTATGAGGAAGAAACTGTGGTTCCTTTTTGGGCATGTTTGCCTCCGTGCCTCTAGCAAAAGCTCCCTGGGGTAGAACAAGGAACAGCAGACAAAGTGTGTGGAGCAGCACTGACCTTGTCTCTCCCACAAGCAATACATGCAGGGCATGGCATCTGAGGTCTTGCTGGGTTAGGGCTGGCAGAGGCTATTTATAAGTTTTGGATTAAACAAACAGATGCAGAAGCTGTTCTTCATGCTGGAAGGGATGAAGCCAGAGTTGTGGACTTAAATATTGTGGTTAAAGAGCTGAAGCCCCTGTCTCACCTAGAAGCTGCTGTTCCTTGTATTTGCAGCATGTGTCCTTTGCTGGAGGAAGGGACATGCAGCAGGAATTGCACTGATAAGAGCATGACATTTGTCACTAATTGAAACCATAGGCAGAACACGGTGTGCTCCCCATGTATGTGATGTGGGGACTCAGCTGCTGCAGTGTGTGAGCACCCCAGCTGACCTTGCATTAGCAGAGAGGGACCTTGAACTCTTACAGCCTGCAGAAAAGTCAGGAGTGGATTCACTGAGACAGAAAGATAAAATAAGTGCACAGCTCTTTCAGCACTTCCCTCCATTTGCTTCATATCATAAATATCAATATAAATATAGAAATACAGAGGTAAACAGTTTGCCCAGCTTGCCCTTTCCATATGCATGCATTTCTGCTGTGAAAGGCTTTACGTAACTCCTGACAGCAGATTGCAAAATAATGCCTCGGTTATGGAAGGAAGCCACGAGCCATTACATTGCATTACTGTAATGTAATGGGGCTCTGAGATGAACCTGATTTGGAGAGCTTGCTTTTATCGTAAACCTCGTACCCCATCAGCCCCACTGGCATTGATTTCCCTTTGTATTCTCCAGAGATCAAAGACCACGAGGCCAGAACAGCAGCTAGACCAGAACCGAGCCACTGGGGTTTTGGCCCAAAACAGAAACTGATGAGACAAAACTGTGGTGTTTATCTGAAGAGATGCAATACCAGTGACAGAACATATTCAGACAGATGCTCATGACCAGTCTGCTGAAAGGTGAATTTCTCATTAGCCTAGAGCAACTGATGTTGTAATTAATCTCTTCCCATGTTTCTTTGCTAAGTAAAGGCTGCCGTGACAACAAGTGCTGCCATCATTTTAATTTTTTAACTGAACGTAGGGAATAGACAAAAAAAGAATCTGCATTTACTTTGTTTTAATTCTGTGCAAATGTCACACCACTTTCATGTTGGCAATAAGTGCAGAAGTGCTGATTCAATCACTTATTTACATAATCCCCTCAGATTTTTCTTTTATATCATTGTTGATAATGAAAAGATTTTCTCAGTTGGGAAAACAAAGGGAAGCAGGCAAGTTCTGAATGTGAATAGGCTGAACTGACATAAAAAGACAGTAATTTGCATTAGTAAAAAATAATCATAATGTGGATGATTTAAATGATGGTAAATAGCATCTATCTCTACCTGCCCTGAGGAACATCCACCCTGTGACAGTGAAGGGCCCTTCAGCTGCAGTGTGTGAAGCAGCCCTACACCAATTTTTTGACACAGCACAGCAGAGTCCAGTGTAACTACCACAGAGCATAAAGGTACGTTGCAGAGAAAAGCTTTTAAAATACTCATATTCACGTGTGAATCAGTGCAGCACAGTAAGGAGCAGCAGAGGCACAGCTTAGTGCGCTGCTGGCTACCGAGACCACGTGGCTTTGGGAAGGCTCCTGCAACAGGAAAGGAAATGCAGGAGCTCCTCTGCACGTACAGTGCCTGGAAATATAAAGCTTTATAAGCTACTTTTGTAGATGACTGAGCTGGAAAGATGTGCCCCTGGAGCAGCTGCCCTGCCCAAAGCCAAGAGACGCGCGGCCTGTGCTGTGTCTTCACTGCACAGCCTTGATTCTTCTTCCTAAAAGGCCGGCTCAGGCTGTGCCCCAGTAGCCCAGGGGGATGCACCCCATGTCTCACCCCTCCGTGGCTGGGGGGCACCAGGGCTCCTCCCTCTCCACAGCCTCAGAGGCAGAGCATTTGAACGCTCAAAGGCACTGCCAGCAGCTCTCAGGGGCACTCGGGGTGTGAGTATTGATGATGGAGACAAACATGAGAGCAACTACAGAACTGTAAAACCCCTAATTCACACAGCACACTGACAGCAAAGTGCAAGGTTTAGCTTAGAGAGGCCAGTGTACAGCTACAACCCTCAAACAAATCTTGTTATTAAAGCACGGTGTATGTTATTTTTAAAAAGCAAACTAGATGAGAGAGCTCAGCTCCATTAACGTGAAGAAGATTGGTCCAGTAAGGACAGAGTTATCAGTGCAGGGAGCAGCCTGCTGCCACTAAAGCTCAGGCTCTGCCAATAATCCAGTGAGAGCCCTCTTGAAGATGAAACACCTCTTCAGCCCTTCTGGAAGATTACCAAGCTCAAAAGCAATTATGGTCATGGCAGTCATTTAATAATTTCCTTAAAATCAAATATGTATACATTTTTTAGCTGCCTTTCCCCTTTTCTTAAAACTGTAGTTTAACAGTACTGCTGCTGATACTGGTGTGCTGACAAATACACTAAATAATGAATTGAAACAAAACTGAAAAAAAATCTAAATGATAAGACAGAAGCTCCCAGTGTTCTTTTCTTAATAATTCATCCAGGAGCTTTGCTTACTTAATCACTTGTTATTGTTTTCTAGGGGAAGAATGGACTCACCTTCTGGGAGAAGTAACCTTTACCTCCTGCAGCACCAAGAGCCTGTGGCTCACAAGTTCCCGTGTCTTTTCTTGGTGTTCCTGGCTTTGAGGAAACTCCAAGACTGTGCTTGAAGGTCCCAAAGGCTGTTCCAGCCACCTAAATAAAAGCACATTTATTACCTGTGTATCAGACCTCTCTGAATGGATTATAAAATTTATCAGGCTCTCTTTTCCGACACCAAACTCTTCCAAAGGCAGTGATGCCTCTGAAACTGCATATTGTTTACTTCAGCTCAAAATGTGATCCGTGTTTTTCTAAAGATTCAGCATGTTTTTCAACTCAGCAGTCAATCTGCCCATCGTAGACTATGGCTGCGGGTGGTGGGGAAGACACAGAGCCACCTTCACGCTTCAAAAACACTTTCATTGCAGAGACAGTCATTAAATAGACAAATTGTTTGGCTAAGGCTGAAACCTGATGTACGCTCATTACAGTCTGCTGGCAATTTTCCCTGGATTTTAAAGAAAAGTGTTTTGTGTTTCCATAGTAACTCGAGCTCCTTTCCCGAGATGTCTGATGCACTGCTAGTATTACACAACCTATTGTATTAGGAAGCAGTGAAGAGCACAGCTGAAAAGTCTATTGAAGCTAAAGGATTATGAAATTACAGCCACCAAGAGGGAGAGGGGAAACAGAGCAGCTTTTGGCTGTGTACAGTTTTGCTGCTTAGCAGTTTAGACAGAGAACCATGGACTTGTAGAACGGTTTTGGTTGGAAGGGACCTTAAAGATCCTCCTAGTTCCAATCCCCCTGCCACGGGAAGAGACAAATTCCACTAGACCAGGCTGCTCAGAGCTCCATCCAACCTGGCCTTGAACACTATCACAGATGGGGCATCCAGAGCTTCTCTGGGTAACCTGTTCCAGTGCCTCACCACATGCACAGTAAAGAATTTCTTCCTAATATCTAATCTACACCGACTCTTAGTCTGAAGCCATTCCCTTTGTCACTACCTGCTCTTATAAACCGTACCTCTCCACTTTTCTTGTAGGCTCCCTTCTGGCACAGGAATGGCTACAAGAAAGACAAAAGGTATGAAAAGGAGGAGAAGGAATAAATGGGCTGAGTCACACTGTTATTCCTCTGTGAAGCTGTCAGAGGAGCTGAGCTGACATGAGCTCGAGCTGTTTCCCAGGCTGGGCTCAAACCCTTATTCAGCAGTGGCTGCTGTTCCAGGGACAGGCTGGATCCAGCCCTGGCAGCCTCAGGTGGGTTTGGGGTCCCTACACAAGTAGGAGAGACTCATAAATTGCTTAATCTGTCAGGTATTAGGGACCACAGCTGGAAATGCTCCTTCTCACCAAGGCTGGCTGCCCTCTGCAAGAAGGTGAACACAGCTCTTGGGTGGAAATAATTAACAATTGCATGACAAATGGGGAACGTTGCTGGATTTTAGTGACGTCTTCTCAGAGAAACACCTGTCTATAAAATGCATGAAGATTTATATAACTGTATGTTCAGATGTGTAAAAACTGGATTATGTGCTGCTCACACACCTCATTCAGAGCAGTACTAATCATCACCTCTAACCCATTCCAGTAGGGCCAAGATCAGGGGAGCTATAGGCCAGTCAGCCTAACCTCTCTTTATAAAAGGACTTGATACTAAGGTGTGCCCAGAGAAGGGTAACGAGGCTCCTGAAAGGCTTAGAAAATATATCTTATGAGGAGTGGCTGAGGGAGATGGGTTTGTTTAGCCTGGAGAGGAGAAGGCTCAGGGGAGACCTCACCACTCTCTACACCTGCCTGGAAGGAGGGTGCAGTGAGGTGGGGGCTGGTCTCTTCTGCCGTGCCTTCAGTGAGAGGACCCGAGGAAATGGCCTTAAGCTGAGACAGGAGATATTCAGATTAGATATTAGAAAAAATTTTTTCACTGTCAGCGTAGTCAGGCATTGGAGTAGGTTGCGGAGGGAGGTGGTGGAGTCATCGTCTTTGGAGATGTTCAAGGGGTTTCTGGATCTGGCGCTGGGTGATACGGTTTAGTGGTTACAGTGCTGGATTGGTGGTTGGACTGGACGATCTTGGAAATCTCTTCCAACCCTGCTGGTTTCCATGATTCCAGGAATAGTTCTGTGCCGGCCGCCCCGCGCCCGGGAACCATCGTGCGGCGCCGCCGTTCCCGCGGGGACGCCAGCACGTGAGGACGGCGCCCCACGTGAGGGCCGCGGCAGGCGGAAGTGATGGCGGCGGGGGCCCGGCGGCGGCCCGGCGGCGACAAGCGGCGGTAAAGCGGCCTCAGAGCGGCGGGGCCCGACATGGCGGCCCCCGCGGCGCGCCTCTGCTCGCTGCTGCTGCTGCTGGCCGCACTGGCGGGGCTGGGCGCCGAGGCCAAGGTGAGCGGGGCGGGGGGGACGGGTCACGGTGGTGCTCCCGGTACCGGGCCCTCCGCCGCCCCCGCCGGGCGCTCGGTTCCTGCGGATCGTTCCTCCTTCCCGGCCCCACTGCTGCCCGGCCGGCTGTAGGGGAAGGCCGGGGCCGGTGGTTTCGTGCGGGCGCTGCCCTGCCCCGCTCGGCGGAGGAGCAGGGCCCAGCGGCGCGGCCTCGGCGCCGGCCCCGGTTCCTGCGCTCGCCTTAAGCTCGTAGCCGTTGATGTCGCTTTGCCGTGGTGCCCGGGGACACCGCCACGCAAAACTCCGAGTGGAGATGGAGCTGCTGTTCCCGAGGCTGCCGGGGCTGGGTCGGGCTGAGCGCCGGGCCCGCCGCCGCTCCAGCGCGGGGCTCCGCGGTCGCTGCCCGGCCTCACCCGGCTCCGGCCGCCTCACCCGCGCTGAGTGCAAGCGCGCTGCTCTTGGTCCTGCTGGGTTAATATCTGGGGCTATTACAGCAGTTCTCTGTGATGGGCAGAGAACACCGTGTCTTCTACAGTCGGAGTACCCCGCGTGTCTGAATTTTCTCCTTTTTAATGGTAATCAGCTGTGTGACTTCTCTGTGGCGAGACCAGAAATGGTTTGGTGTGTGGTGTGTATTTACGCTGCTCTCCTGAGACCCCCCTGCGGCGCTGCACCCAGCGCTGGGGTCCCGAGCACAGGATGGACATGGAGCTGTTGGAGCGAGTCCGGAGGAGGCCATGACAGGGGTGGAGCACCTCTCCTGTGAGGAAAGGCTGAGGGAATTGGGGTTGTTTAGTCTGGAGAAGAGGAGGCTCCGGGGTGACCTAATTGCGGTACCCGAAATCTGTAAGAGAGACGGCGAAGAACTGATTACGTGGGCATGTAGTGTACAGTGGGGGATGGTTTTAAACTGAAAGAGGGTAGGTTTAGGTTGAGTATCAGCAAGAAATTCTTCTCTGTGAGGGTGGTGAGGCACTGGCACAGGTTGCCTAGAGAAGCTGTGGATGCCCCGACCCTGGCAGTGTTCAAGGCCAGGTTGGATGGGGCTTTGAGCAGCCTGGTCTAGTGGAAGGTGTCCGTGCTTGTGGCAGTGGAGTTGGTCCCTTCCAATCCAAACCTTTCTGTGATTCTGCGCTAGTGAAGTCAAGGTTTTCCAATTGACCTGTGCCCGCTTAGTGTTACTCTGACTTGGCTGTTCAGTCTAGAAGTTCATTACCAGTACTTGTTCACACATTCTTTTGTAATGCCACTAGAAATTGCCTTGAACTTTAGATAAGCCACGTTTATCCTTTGTCTCTCATTATTTGCTAAAATAAGTTTAGTATTCTTTCATTTGTGTTTGGCTTAGCACTGTGTCTGTTAAGCAGCAATTTCTGCATTTGTGGTTTTTCTTAAAAAGAGGAATGAGCTTAAACTCCGTTTTTTTTCCCCTCAAGAATGTGTTTCTATTTCAAATAATAGTTACTTGACACATTTTTCTACTTGCTTAGTAATTCTGAAGAGTTGTTCTTAAACTTGTAGGAAGTCCTGAGTAAGACTATTCAAAGATACTTGCAAGTAGTTTGTGTTAAATATTTCCAGTATTATGTGGAGAATGCTTTCTGTACCCCTGATAATGTAACTGATATAATAACTTATGATAATTTGTTCTAAGCATGTTGTTTATTTCACTTTTAGAATTCTGAGGATGTCCGGTGTAAATGCATCTGCCCTCCTTACAAGGACCATTCAGGCCACATTTACAACAAAAATGTTTCACAGAAAGACTGGTGAGTGTGTGTGGCACATGCAAAATGATGATAAGTCTTACTGGTTACAGACTTCTTCTGCAGTGATTACATGTGATTCTCCTGTGGTGGTGCCAGGACTAAGTAGAGCATTTTCCTAACTTACTGGAGCTTTTCTTTCAAATGTACTCCAGAATTCAGCTCTAGTATGGGGCAAGGCTTAAACCCTGTAGTTTTTGCCCTGTCTTCTGTTTTGGTTTGCTTGTTTTCATGTTTTTTGGTTTATTTAGACTTGGAAATAGCAGAAGGGAAGAAAGTGGTGTATTTTGAATCCAGTGATTTGGAATGGTGTAGAGGCAAGGGAGCACAAACCTGGAACTGGGACTTACTTGGGAGTATTGCTTTTGCTTGCTGTACTCTTGAAACCCATCCTATCATTTAGGGACTGTTGTTTCTGCAGTTTTCTGAGGTTCCGGTAGATTTTGCACTTTCTAGCAACTTAGAGAAGAAAAAATGCTGATATTAATATTTCTTACATTCTCAGTAACAGACTTACTACTGTACTTAAGCAGCATACAAGCTTTCTACAGTACTTGGGCAGGGTATTGATGCAATCTTTCAGTCAGAGGAACAGCAATTGCACAGATTGTACCTTGCATGTATTTTTGATTTTTGTAGCATGAATGCTGCATTCTTCCACAGAGGAGAATGTAATTCTGCTTTCACATAAATGAGAAAAATAAACCCTCCACTCCCCTCCAGAGGCTGTGAGGTGGAACTCAGCATTTGCAGCTATGAAGAAGAAATACAAAGACAGAAGAGATGAGCTGGTGCCTGGCTGAGTGTTTGCAGCACTGTAATTTAGCCCGGTAGAGTGTTGAGCCCCAGGCTGCTGCTGTCACTTCAGGCCTTTTGTTTCACTACCTGCTGCTGACTGTGCCAGCGCTGAGGTAACCAGGAGAAAGGTGAAACAGGATTTTGGTTCTGTCAGTGCTCTGCAGGGACTCTGGGAGTCTGAACTGTGAATAACAACCTGAGTCAGCAGAAAGACCAACATTACATAAGTTGTTGGAAGCAGTTGTCTCATGGCAGCTGGATTTTATCGCTGTGGCATAGAGTGCCCATAATATTGTTGACCACACTTTTCCACAGGGGCCTGACTTACATTTGGTCATCTTCTACGTCAAGTGCTTTTACTGAAAGCTGAATGCTCTTTATTCACTATCTTGCTGCTTAGAGAAACTACTCCTCTGACTTCCTTTCTTTTTTTTTTTTCAATGTCTGTACCTTGTGATGACAAGAAAAAAGAAATTCGGTTCATGAATGTCGAAGAGAGGCTAATCTCCCTTCAGACAGCAAAAGGATGGAGTAAGGCTCTTTTGAGTATGGTGAAGAAAAAAGTGGAATTAGGAGCTGGAATTTAGTTTTATCCATGATGTCAGTGTCAAATGATGCATTTGTGCTGGATTCATATCCTTGGACTTGTTCTGCTAACAGCTTTAATACTTCCACTGAAAAATGAAGACACTGCATTGAGTTAGAAGGATCTTAAAATCTGTTTAGCAGCTTGTCAGTAGCTGAATTTCTCGTTTAAGTGAAATGGCTGTGGCGCAGTGGTTTATTTATACCTGCAGTTTAGAACAACTGAACTTAAGCAAAGGTGGCGTCTCAGCTCCTGCAGCAGAGTGGAACAGCCCAGCTAAAGCCAGCTCAAAAGTGACCAGGCAGTTTCTGTGTTTCCTCAGTGATTGTCTCCATGTGGTGGAGCCCATGCCTGTCCCTGGACCCGATGTAGAAGCATATTGTTTACGTTGTGAGTGCAAATATGAGGAGAGAAGCTCAGTCACAATTAAGGTAAGCAGTGTAATTCTGTTGGCATATATTAAAGACTTCAGCAGTTCAGTAAATATGTCTGTTGTCTTTTAGAGAAATGCTGTTTTTAAAGGGAAAACTTTTCTAAGGCAGCCTAAAATGTAACTTTTTTTGTTGCAGTTGTTCACAATCTTGAGCAGTAACAGTGGCATCAAACTGTAGCTGAAGAAGTAACCCTGAGACCCTTTATTGAAGATCTCCAAATTCTGAGTGTTCTAAGACATTTTGTCAAGCTTTGGGCTTCGTTTTCCTTATTATTTCAGAGGGCCTCTCATTATGCAGCTGCCTGACTTTCTTACTGTAAATTTTCTTTATGTGTGTTCTAACAGATGTTTTCTGTGCTCTTCACATTCTTGTCCCATTGGAGCCATTGAGGCCTGGACTGGTGTGAATAGACTGCAGTATATCTTTTGGGTTTTGACAGCACAGACTATTTTGGGATTTTAGAAGTTTGGTATTTTGTTTTGCCTTCCCGTTTTGCTTGGTGACTGAATGCAGGTCTGTGCTAGAGAATGGGAGATCACTGGGTGATGCCCCAAATTTGTCTCCCTTTCAGTGGCCAGGATGAACAGTTGTCTTGGTAGAAGAGAGATTTGTAACACCGAATTGTTTTAAGAGGCATAGCATAAGATTCTTTGCAAGGTCTCACTGTTTCAAGCTGTCCTAAACCCTTTTAATATCATGTTGTAATTTCTTGGTTTTCCTTTCTTTATGGATTTTAAGTCATCTGGTGACACTACCAAAGATCAAAGTACTTTGCCTGTACTCATCTTTTGGTCCATGCTGCCTGTTGTGAGGCCGTGGGGGAAATGTCCCAATCTCGGCATAAACTGTGCTTGCATTATGTAGGTGACAATCATCATATACCTGTCTATTTTGGGCCTACTTCTCCTGTACATGGTGTACCTTACCCTGGTGGAACCTATCCTGAAGAGGCGTCTCCTTGGACATTCACAGCTCATACAAAGTGATGAGGACATTGGGGTGAGTTCACCAGAGCCTTTGTGCACTTGGTTAGCATAAAGATTGGGGTAGTTGGTGGATAAATAATTATTTGGGGTGAGCAGCTTTTTTTGCCAGGCAGTGTAAAGGCTGGGAGAGGAAAAGAAAGGTGTGCGATGACTTCTGTGGAGCCACTCTTTCGTTTTTCACGGAGCTAGAAAGTAGTAAGGTGAGAACTGCTTCAGTTACACCAGCTCTAGGCACAGATTGTTTTCACAGGGAAGAAACAGTGTAGGAATGGAGGTAAGAATATTCAGGAGTACAACTTTTTAAGAGTTAATGATCCAGTCTTGCCAGTGATCATTTTTATGCGAAGTGCTTACTGCTTAGGTTGCTCTCTACAAAAAGAAAGTAAGGGGCTTGCATCTTCTGTTGTTCCAGTTTGAGTTTCTTGATGCTAAAACTTCAAGAAGAAATTGCTATGATGAAGCAGAATAGTGATGGATGCTGAAATAATTTCTTAGTATTACAGCCCCAAATCAAAATGTGACAGTGTATTCCAACAGATCAGAAGAGCTTTTTTTGGGAGAAGAAGGGGAGTAGTCCAATAGTGACACGGTTTCCTGTCATTACTGGCCTTTCCAATCTCTAGCACTGGGTAACAGTCACATATTTTTGTTGTGAAATCAAGGTACGTAAAGCATAGCTGGTAAAGTCTATTATCTGGGAAAATGCTTAATTTTGAATACTTAATTGTCCCCTTAGCAAACAGGAACACCTTTTTAAGTGACGATGGCTGATGATTGTCCCACTGTTTCTGAACTTCCCTGTATATTACATGTAGATGTGTTTCAACTGTTTTTGTATTGACAACATAAGATTTTCCCAGTCACCTCTAGGAGGATTTTGGGTCGAGAGTTTGTTGTTTTTTTTTTTTTTTTTTCCAAAAGGAAGTATTTAAATAACTCTTCCTCTGTGTGCATTCTTATAGCAAATTGGGAAGTTCCTACTTGAGTTAAGTGAGCTTGTGCTGTATGCTATACCTCAGACAAATTTATACCTTAGATAAATTATCTAATGCCTCCGAATGTGAGTTAGTCTTTTGATTGTAAGTGGAAGAAGTGAAATAAGTCCCATGGCAGAATTCAGGTTAACTGCAGAATGAATTTACCTTAAAGTCTGGATGCATCTTAACCAATGTCATATTTTGCTGTAGCTGTTCTGTGAACATAACATAGTTTAAGGTCCCTTATAAATTATCCCCATCCTTGCCATTCCTCTTGCAAGTTCTTGAAGTATTCTTGTCATACTTCAGAAATACCATGTCCATGGATTTTGTGGCTGAATTTCAAGGCAGTGTGTTCAGTCTTTCTTGTTGCCCATTGTTGACAGTGGCAACTGATGAATGTAAGCCACTTCCTTAGCCCTCTTTCCTCTTAAATTCTTTTCTCCCCTTATTGTCTTCATAGAAATTGACAGTATCTAGCCTTGGAGCTGAGAATCTTGTTTGTCAGGAAGACCAGTACCATCTAGACTGTCCTGTGTTCTCCCACCATGTGTTTTACAGTAGAAAACCATGTGTTGCTGTTATTTTTTTTCCCTGTGAATGAAGTGACCTGTCTGCTGTTAAGTGCCCATTCTAGATATATCCAATTGTATAACTTTTTATGGTGAGATGATAGCTCTTTTGAGCAGGGATTGTCTCTTGTTCTCTATGAAAATACGTTTTTAATGCTTGTTGTGGCTTTGGGACTTTACAGCAATCATTTCAGTAGATATCCTTAATGATAATCTCTGTACAGCTGACAGTTGTCATTGAGCTGCTCTACAGAGTCATATCACAAATAAAGTATCCATTAATGTAAATGTCTTCAAAAGTGTTCTGGAAAAAAAAAAGGAATATGAAATATAGGCATAGAAAGAGGCAGTTATTTAATACAGGACATAATTATGTTATTTTTCATCATGCATTGTATATATCATGCTGTCTGGCATAGCTTTAGGAACATGACTTTGTCCAAACAGTTAGATAGCTGAATAAGATGATCAGTTCCAACTCTGACTGTTTATAACTTGGCTGTATTTGCTAGCAGAAAATAAAACCTTTCAGGTACTGTTAGAAAACAGAGTAAATGTTAAACAAGCCCTGGGTTCTTGTTGAGCTCTGTCACTGAAACAGCTGTATTGACACTGTGCCTTCAGACAGCTCAGCACAATGGGCTTAGTTTGGTAAACATCGGAGTGTGTTGGTTTGATATAGAAGCTGTGTGTGAACATCCGGAACTGCCTGGCAGGAAATGGCCAGGAGCTGCAAAAACTTGCTTGGTCATTGTTACTGACCAGCTCCTTGAACATCTCGTTTACCTTAAAAAGAGACAAACCCAAACCAACCACCACCAAACCAACCTGTGGGATGTAACGCCACAGAAGACTCTTGTAGCTGGAACTGCTGAGGTGTAACTGTGGGTTTTTGCCGTTCCAGGACCACCAGCCCTTCGCAAACGCCCACGACGTGCTGGCTCGCTCGCGGAGCCGCGCCAACGTGCTGAACAAGGTGGAATACGCGCAGCAGCGCTGGAAGCTGCAGGTCCAGGAGCAGCGCAAGTCTGTCTTTGACCGTCACGTCGTGCTGAGCTAATTGGGGCTCAGGGAAGGAGCTCCAGGGTTGTGGACTAGTGGAAAGAGCTGACAGAAGTCTTCCTGATCCTGCCAATTCAGAAGAGTTTTCTTGAATGATTTGTTATTGATTTAAAAAGGAAAAATTAAAAAAAGTATTTGAACTTTGAAGGAATGTACTGGAGTGGAAGCAGTTTAAAAAGATTAGTTAACCAAAAGCTTAAATCTTTATGTTTTCAAATGGCTTTTACTAACAAAACTGAAAAGAAAACAAACCCTAAGATACCTTGGGTTGCCACTGTGGTACATTATTTACAGTTGTGACTTTATGGTGGTTTTTAACTATATATTTCTCTCTACTATTTATGTGGTTAAAAAGTACCTGGGAACACAGTAATTACTTACAACTCACTAATCACTTTATGTAAAGACCTTTTGTAAATATACTTGGATTTTCTGCTGATTGATGCTAGGTACTGGAAATCAGAGTCTTGCAGTGTAGTTTTGGTCTCAGAGAATGAAACCCTGCTGGCTGTGTTCATCATTTGGTTTCTTACACTCGTACTTTGAAGATGCTTATATGGCAAGTGATGTCTGCAGATACAAGGCAAAACATAAGTGGACACTGACTCCTGGAGCTGCATATTTCAAGTACTGTGATGTAGATAAATTCAAATGCAGTGCACATTCAAGACAGTGTTGACATTTTGTTCTATTTTGCTTTAATAGCTTAATATATTGTAGGCGTATGATAGCTCTTAAAAAATCTTTCCCTTTCTTTTCATGGGTAAAGTCTCAGGAGTTAGTATATGATGAAATATTTATTATAAAAATCTTCCTGCATTTGTCTGGATTGATGGTGTAAGGCACATACTTTCTCTAGCACCTGTCATCTTGGGAGTTAGGTGTATTTTTTTATCTGTGACTCTGTACTCATCTCTCTTCAGAGGTTATACAGTTGCTAGATGACTAACTTTCATATCCTCTTTGGAATGTAACAATTAAAGATAAAGCTGATTTTTGAAAAATGGATCTGCATTATCAGTTTGTCATCATTTTTCTTGCTCATTTTGCTGCATGTGAATTCCATCTATAAAAGCACTTCTCTAAAAACGCTTCAGAGTAGAAATCTGCGCTTGTTCAGTGGTTAGGTAAAGAAAGGCTCATCAAATTGCTAATTGAAACAATTTATAATCCCTGACTCAGATGTAGCTGTGCATATGTAGTTGCATTACTGTGTGACGGTTTTCGGTTCCGGTGTGGAAGGAGGTGGTACGTGGAAGAATACTCTGTTTCTGGGTGCAGTTTTGGCTTGCTTAGTCCATGCCTGGGGGACAGACTGTAGCTGTGCTCATAGCTCTGCCAGGTTAGGGCTGCAAACACGGTTGCCCCATAACAGCATCTGCACTGACTGAGCTCTTCTGCAGATACAGAGCTTCGTTTTCATGTCAGTCCTGTAGATTTCCAAAACTGAGTTAATCTGGAGGGATTTAAAGCAGGTGGTGAATTGGTGGATTCGCAGGATTCTTGCTTTAAATAAAAAAAAAAAATTGCACAAGGATTGACAGGTCAAGAAAAATAAATTCAGGCTTGGGTTCAGTTTTTGTGTTCAACATCGCCCCGATGAGTGGGAAGTTGTTCAGCTGCTGCTGTTCGGTTACTGGTTATGATACTGATGTACTTAGGATCCACTAAAGAAAGATAATGCAACCTGTTGGTTGAATACGTGCCTTTTTTGTTGAATATCTCCCTGTCTACCAGTCCTGGGAGTTGTTCTACCTCTTGGCTGCCTTTCCTGTGGGGCCAGAAGCTGGCGTGGGAAGGAGGAGGCCGGGTCCAGCACTGTGGCCCACACAGGGGCAGCAGAAGGTGAAGCTTTCTTTCCTTGATGGATGACGGTCACAAGAAGCAGGACTGAATGGTACCTCTTTTGGCAGTACAAATGTTTCTAATCTTACAGTGTCTCCTGAAAGTTATAAGCTAAACTGTTTTGGGTTTGGATTTTTTGTGTGGTTATACTTTATCAATAGAAGTGTGAGATAGTCTTAAGTGTCAGTCCTGTAAAATGTGGGAATTTTGGAGATAGGTGTCCTATTTCCTTGTACCTGTACAATTGGACAGCTATATACTGATGTATGTAGCATCTGCGTACATGTATACATTGCATTATAGATTCCATGCTGTTTCTCTTTTTAAGCAAAACTTGTCTTGCTACTGTTGGCTCACTGTTTTCAAATCTTCTCTTATATATATTCACCTTTTATATGGTGCTATACACAAGAGAATTTCCCAGAATTACAGATATAATGATTAAATTTAAAAGCATTAAGCTGACTAATAATAGGTTCTCACCTCTAGTGGAGAGAAATCCATCCCAAATTTCTAAATAAATGCTGTTTTTCTGTGTTTAAAATGAAGGGATGGAAATTAGTTTGCTTATGCCTTGATGGTGAATATTTACCTAAATTCTAATTCATTGTTATATTTAGACATTAGAGTACAAAATGCCAATAAATGAAAATACTGCTTTGTATTTGCATTACTGTAGTAATACAGTATATTATATAATATATAATATATATATATAATATTATATAGTATATTATATACTGTAGTAGTCTGCAACAGAATGCAAACAGGAAGTGAACAAACCACATTCCTGATTACCTTTTCAGGTAATCTGTATGTGTTCAATAACAGTTTCAAAATTTCTAGCCCTTAATGCCAAGTTTTGTTGCCATCATAGCTGTGGTGTGGGTGGAAAAGCCCAACCAGAAATGAGCAGATCTAACTGTAAGCTACTTTGCATGTTGTCAATTGACTATAAATTGCAGCAGTCATTGACTCAGTGGAACAAGCTACATAATTCAGGTAAGAGACTTGCATGTTGCTGTATCTAGCCACAGATCTTCACTGAATATCAATGTTCTTGTAAATCACTTCTGCCAGCCATTTACTAACAGTGTTTTCATAGCTTTTTAATGAATCCTGTTTAATGTGATCTCTTATTTAATAAGATGTAAGAAAAATGGAACATTAACTTCTCTCTTTTTTTAATATCATTCAGATATTTTCAGGTATTCATCACTCTTAAGACAGCACGTCTTGTTTCCTTGGATTTTACTTTCATCTGAAGATTGGTGAGTCTCTGGTCTAACAGGAAAATGTTCCTAACACTTACATTTTGCACTTTGTGCAGGTGTTGAGGCAGCAGGTAACTGTTTTAGGTAACACTGTTACACAGCAGAAGTGTCAGTACTAAGCAACAAATACTGTGAGTATCTCTTCTTGAGGGGTTGTGTTGGTTTTGGTTTCTTGCTCTGGAGTGATGTTGTGCCATAATGTTTTTTTTTGCTATATAGCAGACTTTTCTGCCTCAGTGTTTTTAAGTTGTTAGCAGCAGAAAGTTTTTAGGCAATAACCCAACCTGTGTAAGTAGAAAAGGGGAAGTTGACTGCCTGCTATTTTCGTTTTGTGAAGAGTGTATATTCACCTCTGAATTTTTTCATGCACATTAATGTGAAATGGATGTGTGTTCATGCTTTTAGCCTACCTACAGAAGTACCTGTTTAAGATGCATGGGACTCCCACTCATGCCTAACAGGTACAAATTACTTCTTCACTCATAGGATTTCTGTTGTGAAATCTATGTGCATTAGAAAAAGAGACAACTCTGCATACAGAGGCATTTTCATACAATATGTTGTGAGAATAGGTCCATACCAAGTAAAAATTCTCTGTATAAATGTGGCAGGTATGAAGTCATTAGAAAACATTCCATGATCCCCATATCCTTGTGAAGGATTTAGGGAATCCCCTTTATGTTATGGAACCATGATTGGAACATTTGAAGCTTTGCCAGATTTCTATGAGTGTGGAATCCAGAAGCTTCTAGTAATCTAGTTTAATGTTCAGGTGTGGTTTCCATTTCAGAGGATGCAATAGAACCCAAGTGCTTTAGACAGCAATGTATAGATGTACAAGTGGATGGATGGTGAGTAAGAGCATTTTTGGATCAATTCTGTGTAGGCAAGTATTGGTTGCAATCTGTGAGGATGGCTAACAGTAATTCTTTAAAAATTAACTGGTTATTTCAAATGTATTTTAAGGAGCTATTAGGTAACAGTCATTACATTCTCAGCACTTAGGCTCATGTTTATCTGTTTGAATAATGGTATTGGGAAGGCACTATAATGGAGCTTCTTACAAAGCACTGCAAGATTATCTTTGTAATAAACATATCAGGGTGATTTGAGTAGTTACACCTGCTGTAGTGCTGCTCTGAAGAGAGGGTATCAGGGTAAGCCAGTCTGACTTATAGGTTTCTAGCAGGCCCCCAGCTACTGTGTGCCATCCTTTCTTTGTATTACTAGGACATGCATTTTTCCTTTAATAAATTGCTTATTTCATAACCCCTCTAGCAGTAGGATTGTTTTTAGTATTTCATGTGTGTGTTTAATCTGCAGGTGAGTGGAGAAGGAATTGAGGACCCAAGGAGATGTTAGATTTAGTAGAAATTCTCTCGTCTTTCCGAATTCTCTAAACTTCTTGTAAATCTTTGTATGAGTGGATGTAATACCTGACAGGTGTGGAATTAAGATTGAGATCCATTATCTGCAGAAGTTTTCCATTTTATTAAGATGATCTATTGAATGCGACATCAAGTGAGTAGAGAGAAAAATAATTTGTCTTTGAAGGCTCTTTGGTATGAATAGGGAGTCTTTTACTGGGATTGTAGATTCGGGTTTTTTTTAGGGAGGGGACAGGAGTGGGGAGAATGCCTCAGATGTTGGCCTGCTTTATTTGTTGCCTGTAGACATGTAAGTTTTGGTGGATTTGGAGCAAGCTAGACCTACGTGGAATACATAGAGGTAGATTCTCTTAATTTCTAGAGCTGAGGTGAAAGGAGACTGCTTGCTCTTTCCTTTAGGAAGCTTTAGTGGCTTTATATTAATATCTGTTGCGTATTAATTTAATCAGTGTGACTGACTTGCACTTTCTTGTACTTTTCAAATGGGATGTTGTCTGTTCTACCTAATCTTCCAACACCATTCTGAAATGTCACAAATGCATTAAAAAATCTCTTCTGGAGAATGTCAGCAAGGCCAAGTGTTGGTAAGTCCAGGTGAGTTTTTCCTACTGTTCAGTGTGAGCTGTTTAAAGTATTCTGTAATTATGTGTTTCCAGGCTAAATGCAGAACCTGATGGATGGCAAAAGCTACTGTAACCTCATCTGTGCTGAGGCTCAGCACATACAGCTGGCAAGGCCTTTCTGTGCAGACCCACTGGTCACGTTTCACGTGTACCCAGAAGCACCAAACCAGGTCCCTTTGTCTGAAGATTTGTCATTCCTTCCCTTCATGTCGGAGCATCTCATCACGGAGACCTTCTACAGTGAGCCCTGCCCCTTTCCCTACCAAATGCCCCATTCCAGTCTCCACAAAAGTGAGTACTCCTATGGGTCAGCTTTCATCAGGAAGAGGAATGAGAGGGAAAGGCAGCGTGTTAAGTGTGTCAATGAAGGCTACGCCAAGCTGAGGCACCACCTGCCCAAGGAATACTTGGAGAAACGGCTCAGCAAAGTGGAGACCCTCCGTGCTGCTATAAAATACATTAGGTACCTACAGTCTGTGCTGTGCACTGACTCTGTGGTGGCAGGAAAAGGTGTCATGGAGCCAAACCAAGCGCCTAAAGCCACTAACAAACAAACCCAGTTTTTGAAGACGATCTAAAGTGTTCCAAAGCAAGCCAAAGGGATCCTGTCTGGGAATGTAGTAGCCACTATGTTAATGACGTGTGTGTTCCTGGCACTTCTTAGGAGCAGATCGTGGCACACGTCAGTATCAGCCCACACAAGAGCTTTAACGTTGCAGATAGTAACTACACTTAGAGATGAGAAAGACAACTGGGAAAAATCTCAGCTGAATGACCTAAGTTAATTCATGAAAATCAGAACACATTTCTAAATTTGTCACCAAGCTAAAAATGTAACACCTGTATGTGTGAAGTAACTGTATGTATCATCACAACCTGCATGCTTTAAAATAAAATCTTTCTACTTATGGGAGTGAAATTCTTCTCATTTTCTGTAATGTTATTGGTTTACTCTCACATGCACTTTCTTAAAATATTCAGTCTAATTGCCAGTGTTTCTTTTAAAATACCTTTTTAAAGGTTCCAAGGAGTGTTTTTAGATGCCAAAAGAAAGGATAATTTAGTTAAAAAGGGATAAAAATGGAGTAGAGTAGGAGCTCTCTGAAGCACAGTTACTGAACACAGGAAGAGCATAAAGTTTTGCAAGTGCTGTTCCATCGTTTTCTTATTAGTGAATATTTTAATCACATCGAAAACTTTTGACTTTGCATAATTTCTGTTGAAATTGGATTTTTGTACATATGTCAATGCCCTTAAAAATTACTAGGACTGCTTAAACAATACACAGTATAAAGAGGGCTGGCAAGGTTTTGGCCATGGGCATAAAAATAATCCTGCAATAGAAATTTTTTGGGACTTTGATAATTATTGAGGTCTGGAGTGGTCTTGCCCAACCTCCCAGTCTGTTCCTCTGTACTGCTGATGGTTTCAGTTAAGTGTTATAAAATAGAACTGTGTGAAGATGATGAAGAGAATTTAGGTCATAACCCATAAAGTGTCTTAACATTTACTCTGTGTAAGGGAATCATTGATACTAAATAATTCTGCTGACAGCATGAGAGCATGTAGGCTGTCTGTGCAGCAGAATGTACAAAAAAAAAAAGGTTACAGACTTCCCAAGTGTTGTATCCTTGTCCCTAACTGCGGTCATCCCACCCTGTTACAGTGTTTTTATAGCAGTGAATTGAAACGTGCCTACACAGGGCAATTAAGTATTCCAAGCACGTCCCCCCAAAAAAACCCCAAAACCTCCCACAAACAAAACCAACCAAACAAAAAATTGACCCACAGATGTCAACTTTTTGTCTTTCTTTTAAGGAAGAGATGAAAATTTGGGGTCTCAGCAGAGAGTAACAGGTAGATTTCTGCATTATAATATGACATATTTTTGATAGGCACTTTGTAAGAGAGGGGTAGAATTCATTAATCCTTTACCCTTACTGTGAAAGGAGAAAGTTTTAAAGTGATTTGACTTTGGTTTGTCTCAGCTTCAACCTTTCTGTGCACATTTCAAACCAATTTATTTGTCACACCCTGTGGTGGTAAGCTTTTTTTCTCGTTTTCCTTAATCTGAACTGTAACTTTGATGCTGTTTTTTTGCCCTGCAATCATAGGCAGAGGCCTAGAGGACACTGAGCTCTCTTAAAATGCCTTCCCTGCCCCTGCAGTGCAGTAGATCCATGGGGAGCTGAAAACTAAGCACATGTGTGGCGGTCAGATGGTCCTCTCTGAAGTCACATTCAGAGTGTTTTAACCAGTTAAGCAGTAAGGTCAGGATGTCCTGGCAGTAACAACTGTGGCAACCTCCATAGCAACTGAGAAACACTGGCAGCAAAAGGCTTCCTGTGTCCGACTGGCAAAAGGGTGACATTTCTGCATTCAGACTAAATCCAAATGGACCAGATACAGTGTTACCAATAGCTGGTAAGTCTGAAATACTGCTGTGTCAAAGTACTTGGATTTATCCAGAAAAAACAGCATCATTGCCTTTGTCAGTGCACTGTTTTGTGTAGAAGCAGGGGGCCCTACTCTGAGCTGAATGGTGTTAAAATGTGCTTTAATGTAGAAGTGATAGTTGCCTGTCTTTGCAAAGTATTACTGGTTCCGTCTTGTTTTGGTTTATAACAGGAGTTTGTGCAGCTGTGAGATAAGTGGATATATCGTGCTGATTTGCTCAGGTAAAGATGGATTTTGCAGCAGTTAATCCATTCTTCTTGCTGGGTTTGCTGTGCTAGTTTTCTGAAATTACGTATCTATCTGGGAGTCTCCATAAAAAAGACTTCCAGATCATATTTCTTAGATAAGAGACAAAATATCATCTAAACATGAGTGCTTAAACTGCATTTTGTAAAATAAATCAAGCACTTAAATTTTATATGTTGTTGAATTTCCATGCAGATTTTATTCTAAGTGTTTCTAAGCAATATTTAGAAAGAAAAAAATTAATTGAAGCTTCTCTGCTACATCTTTTGAAATTACCAGAGATAGCATCACATCATTGATCTTACTGTGACAGCCTCTGAATAGTTATCACTTGTCACATCTGAGCATCTCATTCTTTCTTGTTGCAAGCCATAATCCTACTGTTAATAAAACATGACAGGGCAGCTGAAAGATCAAAATATTTCCTCTTAATACATCACTATAAATAAATAACAGGAGAATGTAATCTAACGTCAAGTTCAAAACCTGTCACGTTTACTCAGCTTGTCAACTTCAGCTGTAATTTCTGTCTCAGCTTGTAAAACAGGGAAGGTTTGGCTGGGTCTGTGTACAAGAAAGCTTTAAAGGAAGAACGTAAGTATAAGAAAAGAGAGCTGGGTGTTACAGAGGGAAACAAATGTTGGAAGGAGGTGAAAGTTATTATTTTCCTGGGGATTTTCACAGCATTTATAGTTTCCTTGGGTGTTTCTGCCCTTTTTCCAAGTTAGGATTTGGGTGAGTGAAGATCACTGAAGTCAGTGATGTGGCTTCATCTGGTCAAATGCCAGTCTGAATGTTTTGAATTGAGTGTTTTTAAACAAAAATAAACAATTAATCAAAATTACTGGGTTCATGAGGTATGCTGGACAGCACTTGCTCGTGTTAGAAATGCCAGTACATTGTCTCTTTTCTTCCAACAGATCACAACTGAGTAGTGCAGGCAGCAGCTTTTCCAAGCATGGCTCATTTGGAAGGGTCCCTGCCCAGGGGTCACAGGTATTGCAGTGTGAGGCCAGCTCTGGACAAATTCATGTGTTCCAGTGTCATATCTACAGTTAAGCCCTGCTGCAGGAGCTCTTTTGTTGTGTATCCTGCCTGGATCACTGAGCCCCTCACCCTCCTGAGGTAAAATCAAGTGCCTGTTTAAGTCTGTGATTTGTTTTTCTCCATGATATCTAATAGGATAAACCAGGCTGGCGTGTCAGATTAACAAATTAGCAACTTGAACATCTTCCCACCCCTGCACTGGCAATTTTTTAGATGTATTAACTAAAGTCATTTGCTACCTTGGAGATTATGAAAAGCAAAGCCTGAGTAAGCCTCCTATCAAAGAAATATTCCTTTAATAAAGGAATAAATAAAAGCATCTTGCATTAGCAGTCATCTTCCATGAAATGTTTCTAATGCTTTGTGACAGGAGATTATTTTCCCAGTTTTGAACTAGAATCTGTCATCAACCAGCAGCTTTGTTGTTTACTTCTCTGCTTTACTGTTCCCTGAGTGCTCCAGTGTAAACCATCAGCTCCAGCACTCTGGAGTGCACCCACGCTGTGCTCTGTGCTGGAGATGGATCCCTTCTCCTGATCTGAAGGGTTGCATTGTCTTGCCAGGTAAGCAGCAAAGGGGCTGGTGCAGGCAATGCTGGCCCAGGATTCCAGCACGCTCCTGGCTCACTTCCTGTAAACCCCAAAGCAAAGAAATCTGAGTAAATGCAGGCACTGATGTGTTTTTCCCAAGATCAAGGAATTATCCCAGCACAAGCAAGTTTTCTGTTTCTTCCCACAGGATTTGGCCTGTGGGAGTGCTACAAAATGAGGTGGAGTGTTCCAGTTCTTAAATCTTAAAAGATTATGTTTTTCATGACCTACAGAATCTATTTCTTTCAGGGCTGGCCCATTTTCTTCGAGGTGCCGATGGATTAGCCACTGCCTCCCCTCCGCTGGCCCTGCATGGAAGAGACTGGAGGGATCAGGGGGCACAGACAACAACGTGCCTGTGCTGGTTAGAGGGGAACAAGATGGATTTTATTACCGTGGTACAGTAAAAGAGGAGATAGAGGTGAGTGATGGTTGCTGTGGGGTAGCTGGGGGGATGTGTAATAGGGAGCAGTCCTCACACACCGCCTGAGTTCACTGTAGAAGTTTTTGGTTCAGCTGATGAGATTAGAGAACAGATCACCAGGACAGCAGGTGCTTGAGCAGCCCTGGGCACTGTGCTTGTGCTGGCACTGGGCACTGAGCCAGGCTCAGCCAGCCCGAGTGCTGCTGCCAGCAGTGTAGGGGCTGCTGTTGTGTGTGGACACAGAACCATCAACAGCACAGCAAAAGGGTTTGTGTTTTATGTACACATGTCCAGCTTGAGTCAGCCACAGACCGGGGGCTCAGGGTCTTTCCAGAAAGGTTGGTGAAAGCTTTAATTCATTGGTTTGTTAGCACTTCAAACTTTACACAAAAAGAGCCTATTCTTTCTCAAGAACAGGGAAGTACCTCATCCCATTGTTGATGGAAAGCCTCTTGACAGGCCTTGATATAAAAGAAAATAAGAATTCCCAACAACCCCCCCAAGAAGCAGAGCTAGTGTTGTATGTAATGAGGAAGGACTTGGGCATGACCGAAGAACAGGTCTGAATGGCTTCAGTGTCCCTTGTTCCTTGGCACACACAGCGTAGTTTGTGGAATACACTTGTCTATAGCTTTTTCTCTTGGGAAAGAAAATACAGATCCTAATGGCAATGAATCTGAGCACATGCTTCACTCATCCTGCTTTCAGGTGAGCCTCACAGAGGTTTTTCTGGCTGTCTCAATGCTGAACTAACACCACACTCTTTAGCAAGTTCAGGCTTGTTTTGGCCTAGACATATAGGCACAGGATGGTCTCCTAGTGAAAGTTGCATTGTCTGGCACATTATGGACTGTTTTTCAGTGGAATCGTTATTTTGTTCCTGGTAACAGAGGGAAAGAGGCATGTTCCTGGTAGAGTTTGCCAAACCACTTGTGTCACGTGGAAGGCATCCAGTGTGTGTGCAAAAAACAGCAAAGGATGACATCCTGGAATATGTGAATGGGATGAAGCACTCCTTGCTCCCTGGAGACAGAGTGCTGGCACCCTGGGAGCCAGATGGGGCCAGGTACGGCCCAGGGACTGTCCTCACAGGCATTGAGACAAGGGATCCCTTACGAGGTAAGAGAAGTTCTGCCCTCTTCCTCCTCTTGCTCCTCTGGAACACCAGTGAGGCTGTCAGGGTAAACTCTTGCCAGAGTGCTGCTGCCAGAGAAATGACAGTGCACAGACTACAGCTTAGTGTTGCTCCAAGCTTGCAGGACCTCATGGGACTGCTGATGGATATCTGTGTGTAACCTCACCAGTCTGACCCTAAGGAAGTTGTGACCCATAAAAATGTCATCATCTGTGTCCGTGGATGTAGCTGGGACAAGGCTGTGTCTGCCATGTGTAGGACTGTGGCCTTTTCGCGACGGATACAAGTGAGACAACTTCCAGGAAGCATTCATCTGAGCTTAAATGCTCACATTTGTACCAAATGGTACATCTGGGGGTGATTTTATCACCCAGACGTAGGAGATTTCAACAGCTCGTTCATTTTTCCCGTGTCTGACAGTCAAACTCCACCGACTTACCAAAATACTATTCTCAGAGCAGTACTGCTAACTTTGGCAGCAACAACAAAAATTACTCTGTCAGGGTTTTCTCGTTCATCTGATGACAAACTGGGAGGAAAGATGCTGCCAGGCCTGTTGTTTTAATGATGGTGCCCACTCACCCTCTCTGACATTGAGAGGTGTTAGAGGGGGGCAAGAGTTGATTCTGCTGTTTGACGGGAATGGAAGGTGCATAAAGCTGCAAAGCCTGATCTGTCTATGTGCACTGCCCAGGCAGGCCAGCTGCTTAAGCCTGCTTACTTTTCTTCTTAACAGCCTCAGAAGATGAAGAAATTATGGTCCAGTTCTGGAACGACAAGAAAGTGAAACTCCCCCGTGGTGTGGCTCTGTGGATCCCTCCTAGCCTGTGGGAGAGGACTGTGGAGATGATCCACATGCCCTTCACCAGCAGGGTGGAGGCCAGACAAAGTCAGGACACTAACTCTTATATTTGTCCCTGCAGTCCTAAGCCAGCCCTGATTCCTGTTTGTGCCGTATGTAGCCTTGCCAAGCACTGCTTGCTCTGCTCTCCCTGCTGGCCACATTTCCACCACCATTGTGATGGTGGTATCTGCTGTTCATCAGCCTGTGTAGGGTGCATCTGCTGCTGCCATCCCTGTGCTGGTGCCTGGTGGCCTCTTCCCTCCAGGTCTCTGGTCTTTCAGGACAAAGCTGAAGAGGCAGAGTCCAGCAGTGAGCCCTCTCCAGGCCTTCTGGAACTGAAAGGCACAAAACAAGGAGAAGCTGCAGCTGCAGCAGCATCTTCTCCCTCTTCTGATTCAGAGTGGGACCTGAAGCCATTCCCCACTAAGAGTACTGTGGGGGACGGTGCTGTTAACACAGGCTCCAGCTGTGTTGAAAAACCCAGGCTAAAGGATTCTGCAAGACCTGAGGGGAAATACTGGAAAAGAAGCCACCACAAGTCCCATTCCAGTAATTCAGGTATGTTTTAACAACTCCACAAGGACGCAGGTGTCAGAGGGAACGAAACCAAAAGTCTTCTGGGCAGGGCAGTCACTTTGCCTGCAGGTTACTGGTATTAATACTGTAAATTTGCACATCACACTCTGATACAATTCTTCCCCCTACCCAATATTTCTGCTGCCTCACCTGGCTCTTTTATTGACAACTCATCCCATGGAAAACTACCGTGGAAAACTATCAGAACAATTAATTTCATTTGGAAGCACAGATATTCATCTCTGTTTCCTGTCATTTTCCTATGCCTTTTATGATGCTAACATCTTCATTAACCTGCATAGCTCATCCGTGCAGAATAACCTGAAAGAATTCCTTTCAGGCTTAAGGTGCATTTTTCTCGCTTCTGAAACAAACGTTTCTCCATTTCAGTTCTGGTTTCACTCTTAGATACTTAGATTTTACTCTTTCTCAGGACCTGGAAGCTGTAGCAGCACATGTACAAAAGGCCAGCTGGAATCCAAAGCCGTCTCCACTGGGGACATGTCCAGTGTGGCCCCAGCTCAGCAGAGTGCAATGCTTGAAACCATCGAGCAGACTCCCAGGGGGCAATTCACAGTGAAAGAAATCCTAAGAGACCAAGATTTTGAGCCGTCATTGAGGGTAAGGTAATCTGTATTAATACTGTAGTTATGTAAGCAGGAGGTTTGTTTGAATGGAAAAAATATTCTTGTTAATGGCCTGGAACCTGCCAAGAATAAGACATTGTTTCTAACTTAACTGCTTCCTAAGGCCATCCACCAGTTTTGTAATAGGTAGGAAAGGTCTCCACTAATGAAACCAAAACAAAAATCCCCAAGCCTTAAGGAAGGGCTGGAGCTACTTGGTAAAATGGAAACAATTGTCAGCAGCCATGTGAGCATTCAATGATGCAGATTTCAATTCAGAAACCTGCCAAATGCCCACTGACATCTAATCAATGAAGTCCCATGTTAAATCCATGGAAAGGTGCTGAGCTCTGCCAGTAAAATTGTGATAGTCACAATCTCTGTCTCTGAGAGATAAAAGCAGATTCTTTAGTAAACAGTCTTTGCTGAGTTTCTTCTCTTACTCCCTCACTAGAAGCAACCAGTTTAAACAGCAGATCCCTACCATGAAGCTGGGGATACAGAGTAAGCAAACTGTGTCATGGCTAGGAACAACACCACTACCCTGGTTCTTAGGCCTGGTTTCCCTTGTGCTTTAGAAAAACTTGAAAAAAAAAATAATCGGAACATGAATGCTAAAAAAAGCAAGCACAGAAATGAGGAAGAAAAAAAACTTACAGGAAGAAGGGGAAGATGAAAGAGAATGTCAGGATCAACAGAAATGGCGCTCTGCACAAGAGCATTAGGGGTACAATTAACAAATTATAGACATGAAATCAAATATTAGCTCCTCTGTACCTTCATGCTCTTGCTACTGTGAACTGACTGCAAAGTAAAACTTGAAATGTTCTAAACTTGCATGTTTAGAGATGAATCCATTAATAACGTCTTGGTGAACAGAGAATATACTGGAACACATCTTGTATTCTCACAATTGTACTCATTAATTTTAAGCAGATGCCAACTTATCAACTGTATGGTTCCTACTTTCTATTTCTATTCTACTTTATTGTCTAAATAATCATAGTTACATAACCACGCACCTTTGTAATTGATTTCCTAGGAATTTTCAGGCCAGTAGGGAGCTCCAGGCAGGCATGCTCTATGGTAGCAGTGTCAGAGCTGTGCACTGAAGTGACATGAGTTGCCTTTCGGTAAAACTAATAAGAAAACAGAATTGTTTCATTCCAGCCCCAAAGCAGCAGCAGGAATCACAGTAGTGGATGCAACGTGGTAATACAGGGTATAATGACATATTTTTGTTCCTGTAAAATAGCCCTTGGTGATTTTAAACCCAGAAGATACATTGCTACTCTGAGATAGCTGAAGCAGCTTTATCATATGATACAGCCTGCATCAGAAGTGGCTTGCAGCAAACAAGTGGAGTTAGAGGACAGGCTTCCCAGAGGTGCTCTCACTGCAGTCAACAAAGTCCTCCTGACTTCTGAAGTAGAAAAGTTTTTAATCAAAGCCTAACAGCTTCTGAAAATCCTTTGGTCTTGCTGTCCAATTGTGTGTTTCAGCAGTAAAGTTTGTACTAGCACAGAAAATAGACCATTATTAAAGCTATGTGAGGCAGAGGTACAGCTGGGAAAGCAGCAGTTAACAAAGACACTGGTACTTTTTTTAGACCAGACTTCTGAGGGATTTGTTTTCTGTCCTCCAGGAAGAAGGCTTTGCAGCATCAGAAAAACAAGGATATAAAGCAGCATCAGATGATAAATGCAAAGTGACTTGTGTTGGAGATGACAAACCTGATGTTATAGACCCTGCCAGAGCTCACTTGCAACAAAGCAGAGAGACATGATCAAACAGAATTCAGTACACGTACAGCTGATCAAGTTCAGGGGCTGAAATTTCAGGTAAACTGCTTCTACTATATCGGTGTTATTTTTAATAAGCAAATCAAGTTCTGATTTAGGTACTGCCTCAGTAAAACATCTGTATGGATGACTATATAATTTTAATAACTAAGAAACTCTATTTTCACTCACATCAAACTTGAGCATCCTCATTCTTTACTCCAAGGTGCTAGATTAAATTCCTAACTATGTGAACTTGACTTTACAATTCTGGAGAGATCAGATGACCTAGTATGAGTACTAAAAGCCTGAACAGATGCACAGCAAGAGTCCAATAAAGCTCCAATTTGTCTACAGTTCTCTGGAGTGAACCAGAAGAATTCAGCAAAGCAGTTTCTGTTTGTAGAAAGCCAGAAGGAATGGAGAAACAATACAAGCTGACAGCTGAAAGTATTTTTTTCAGGATTAAAGCACAAGCAAAAGTAGCCAGAGGCTAAAGAACCTGCTACTGTAGGTACAAACAACAAAATGATTAGCATTCAAGCCACTGATCTTTATATTCTGATGAAAATGAATTGAAACCTTAATACCATCAGCTCCAAAAAATGACAGCTCTCTATATATCACATTACTAATTTTAAACATGGAATCTGGTCCTTTGGGAAAGTTAAGCATCCAGGGAGTTTTGTTAGTGGGACTGCTCATGTTTAAAGCATGTGAACTTGGCCATAAGGTGCAGTGTGCAGTTGCTCAGCAGTAAATTGGGTAATCCAGGTACCCTATAGCCCTCAGAAAAGGGGTTTAGCCTGGTCTGCAAAGCCTGCAAAGAGACAGGACTTGAATCAATAGCTCACGTGCCTCTACTGAACACCTGACATATTTCAGCACGTTTCTGAGTTGGGGTTCTAGGTAGTGAATTTCATTTGCATTTTATTTCTTTACCAGACTAGCAAAAGTACAGATAGAAGAGTGGCTTGTGAGCCAGCTGCTCTAAAATCAGTGCCAGCCTACAGAAGCTAATGTACACCCATATTCATACCACGTGGATCATGCTCTCTCTGGTCAACACTGTGACATGGGGGTTCTCTCTGAAGATAATATAAAAGAAGCTGTCATCACAAAGGCTTGATCATGTATTTTATTCCACTGATTGTATCTTTAATTGTTTACAGAAGAATCTGGAATTACACAGTCACATAATTGGATTTAAAAGGCACACAATGTACAAATACTTATAAAAATCAGTGTACAAAGTGGGCTGCACATAATTGCATTAAGTAGAAAACAAATATACAGGCCATAAAAATGGAGTCCCAAAGAGGAAGCTACTATTAAAGTGCTAACAAGAAAAAGATATTTATAGTTCATTACATGCATTAAAAAAAGCCTCATATTTTATTCCTGCTATTGCCAGGAAACAACAAATATCACAGAACAAAAGTTAAATCAATACTTTGTCCTGCATTGACATCTACTATGTGGGTTTGTTCCACCATGTCTTCTGAGATTGCTGTGACAGAATAGATGCCAGGAGAAACTTCAATGTAGAAGTCTTTGGAAGGTCTTCTGGGCTTTAAGGAAGGAAAAAAAAAGCTATATTACTGGTTAGTCATCTTAGATTTGCCAAAAAAAAAAAAAAAATTGTGTTTGGGTAAAAAAATTACATTTCAGCTGCTATATGAATGTACTAAGATTTTTCTAAATATATACAAGGAAGTGCGAACAAAACGGTAAAATGTTTCTGTCAGTACAAAAATTAGCAAGTGCCATACTCAAAGTATTTCAGCTAATGTTTCCATTGGTGGAAGAAATCACTGTGCTGTAATCTATGTCTCACAAAACTAAAAGTTACCAACCTAAAAGTTTTGAACATAAACCTGGGAATTCCCATTCCCTATACGAAGGATGCTCTCACTAATTTATACTGTGGTACAGAGTCCGTGTTTCTCATCTTTTGTGGCTTAGAAGTTCCTGAAATTGATTTGCTGAGGTGTTAGGCTTTGAAAAATAAAACCTGTTTTCTTCTCCTTGAGGAACAGGAGTCTTCAGAGAGCCTGTGGAAAGGCTAAGTCCAAGAATGCCACAATCTGGTTTCTAACTAATTGTGCAAGTCTCTGTATGCCCCTTTGACTGCCTATACATATATTATGATTGTGAATGCACCACTGATTAATCTTCCGTGCCATCAAGGTCTCCAGATCTGTCACGATTTTTAACCAGCTTGATTCAAAATGGTAAAAGAAATGCTAGCAAATACCTCCACTTAAAACCAAAGTATTCTTTACACTTACACGTCGCTGGCAAGTTTGAGCTTGGCTGAGTTCTATGGAATCTTCAGTCCTCTGGAAAGAAAAAGATAATTATTTTATAATGATCCAGCACACAAGGCAAATCCAGGCCAATGAGGAGATGCTTTAGGTGCATGAAATTTTCCCCTCCACAAAAGGACTCATAGGACACTGATCGGTGTCACAAGAAATGACTCTGCCTTCCCCCAGCCCACCACAAGGCTTGGATCAGTCCAGGAGTTTCGAAGTCCAAAAGGTCAACCTACGTACGTGAGTGTGAGTGTCACAGACATCAGGTGGGTAACAATTGCCCCACAGCAAGGGAAGGAATAACCTTTCATCAGAAGTACCTACTTACCTCTTCTTCTGGGGAATCCAACCTTCTTTCTCCTGACTTGCCATGGTATTTGCAGAAGTGTTTGATTTCATTCTCTTTGCACTTGTGGGCTGCCATAGCACCATAGTACTTCTGGACAGCAACAGAAACAGAAAATATCATGTGGGAGGTATCAAACCACACTTGCTGCTACTGCAGATTTACAATTGAAAGTGGAACTACACAGATACTGATGCTGTGTATTAATTGGCTGCTTTGTTCTCCGTGAGGGTGAAAACAATGCCTGTATCTCCAAAGGACACCTGACTTCTGGTAAAAGACTCCATCAGACGGGGCAGATTTTAGATGCGTGTTTCCTGATGCAATATGTAGGGCAGGGACTCTGACACCTCAGAACTGAGTTCATGAAAATGTCAGAAGGAATACTCTGGAAATGCCTGCCTGATCAGGCTGGTCAAGAAAAGCCCTGGTGGGAGAAGGCACAGTTTATGGGTCCTAAAGAGGCCATATTTGCAAGCCAGGTGCTCTGCAACCCAGACTCAGTGAAGACTGGTTCTGCAGGGCATGTGCAGCAGCAGTGCTCTAAAAGCAGAACACGTTAATATTGAAAAATGAGTCAGTAAAGAAGCTAAAGTGTCCTCAAGGCTGGTACCATTTGCATAGCAGTTCTGAGAAGTGTATTTAAGCCCACTGCAGCCCTCTTCTGGTTCCACTGCAGACGTACTGGCATCTTCCCCACTGCAAATTAAACTCTTCAGTACAGTTCTGCTGCCATCTGTTGTCACCATAGAACTCCTCCCAAGGTTACCTTTTTGATCACAGGGACCAAAAAGTTCCAAAACATCTCTTATTTCACTTACGTTTCTCTAGTCCCTGACTGTCAAGATTAAATGTAACAAAAATAAGGCAAATAGCAATTCTTATTTCCAAATCTACTGCTGTGCTTTATTCCTTGAGCTTATGCACAAATCAACAGATCTGGTTGCTTGTACTGCAGTTTCCGTGAAGCTACAAAATACATCAAATGCTCTGACCTAGCGCATAATGCTTCACAGAGCATCTCTTTTACATGATGGAGAGCAAAGAAATGAAATCCAACTTTTGGTGAGAAATGGGTAAATTTTAGTCCCTTAGTAACCCTCAAACATCTCATCTTAAACTACAATTTTAATTGTTTGCATTCAAGTGCTTAAATGTTTATGTTCAGCTATGGATTTTTATTTGCACTTTGTAAACTTTTTCCATGAACTTATGGGTTGGACAATTCCCTCCTTTTATGACTCTTCTTCTCTACAGAAATAACTGAAGCAGTACTGTCTTGGCTGATGCATAAATGCCGATGCATAAATGTGGAAGTCATCCACAGCTTGTTCCAACTTTAATACTCTTAACAGGGCACAAGAATAATTTAGGTTGGAAAACACCCTTAGGATCATAGAGTCCAACTGTAAACTTAGGACTGCCAAGTCACTGATAAGGATGAGTCTCTCTACACTTTGTTTTATCTTGTGTAAAACTCTATTCTGCCCCAGCTGTTATAGGATTAACTGGTTACTGTGTACGTAGTGCTTTGAAATGATAAAAGAGTTGCTTAAGAGCTAATCACTTGGTGTGTTGAAGTACTGTTTTCTCTAATTTAATTGCAGACTTAGGCTCTGTATTAGCCCTGCAGGCAGTGAGCTCCCTGCTGTGTTACAATAACAGATCCCGAAGGGCACAAACTGCAATGGAATTCTCAGAGCCTTCAGTAGCTGGGCTGCAGGACTATGTTCACAAGGATGGGCTGGCAGAGGCTGGCTCCCTTTCTGTCCACCCAGCAGAGCAATGACACCTGACAGCCAGAGCCAGCATGAGAGCAGTGGAGCTGTGCATCTGCATGCCGTACCTCTCAATTTCTACTCATCACAAACAAAGAGCTGAGCCCACGCTCCTTACCCAGTAGCAACATCCCAAATCCAGTTTGACCTGGTTTTNTAAACTCTTCAGTACAGTTCTGCTGCCATCTGTTGTCACCACAGAACTCCTCCCAAGGTTACCTTTTTGATCACAGGGACCAAAAAGTTCCAAAACATCTCTTATTTCACTTACGTTTCTCTAGTCCCTGACTGTCAAGATTAAATGTAACAAAAATAAGGCAAATAGCAATTCTTATTTCCAAATCTACTGCTGTGCTTTATTCCTTGAGCTTATGCACAAATCAACAGATCTGGTTGCTTGTACTGCAGTTTCCGTGAAGCTACAAAATACATCAAATGCTCTGACCTAGCGCATAATGCTTCACAGAGCATCTCTTTTACATGATGGAGAGCAAAGAAATGAAATCCAACTTTTGGTGAGAAATGGGTAAATTTTAGTCCCTTAGTAACCCCCAAACATCTCATCTTAAACTACAATTTTAATTGTTTGCATTCAAGTGCTTAAATGGTTATGTTCAGCTATGGATTTTTATTTGCACTTTGTAAACTTTTTCCATGAACTTATGGGTTGGACAATTCCCTCCTTTTATGACTCTTCTTCTCTACAGAAATAACTGAAGCAGTACTGTCTTGGCTGATGCATAAATGCCGATGCATAAATGTGGAAGTCATCCACAGCTTGTTCCAACTTTAATACTCTTAACAGGGCACAAGAATAATTTAGGTTGGAAAACACCCTTAGGATCATAGAGTCCAACTGTAAACTTAGGACTGCCAAGTCACTGATAAGGATGAGTCTCTCTACACTTTGTTTTATCTTGTGTAAAACTCTATTCTGCCCCAGCTGTTATAGGATTAACTGGTTACTGTGTACGTAGTGCTTTGAAATGATAAAAGAGTTGCTTAAGAGCTAATCACTTGGTGTGTTGAAGTACTGTTTTCTCTAATTTAATTGCAGACTTAGGCTCTGTATTAGCCCTGCAGGCAGTGAGCTCCCTGCTGTGTTACAATAACAGATCCCGAAGGGCACAAACTGCAATGGAATTCTCAGAGCCTTCAGTAGCTGGGCTGCAGGACTATGTTCACAAGGATGGGCTGGCAGAGGCTGGCTCCCTTTCTGTCCACCCAGCAGAGCAATGACACCTGACAGCCAGAGCCAGCATGAGAGCAGTGGAGCTGTGCATCTGCATGCCGTACCTCTCAATTTCTACTCATCACAAACAAAGAGCTGAGCCCACGCTCCTTACCCAGTAGCAACATCCCAAATCCAGTTTGACCTGGTTTTGTCTGGGATGGAGCTAGTTTTCCTCCTAGCAGCTGGCACAGCGCTGTGTTTTGGATTTAGTACGAGTATACTGTCGATAACAAACTGATGTTTTGGTTGTTGTTGAGCAGTGCTCACCCTAAGTCAAGGGCTTTTCTCATGCTCTGCCAGTGGGGAGGTGCACAAAAAGCTGGGAGGGAGCAGGGCTGTGACAGCTCACCCAAACCAGCCAAAAGGAAATTCCATACCATGGAATGTCATTTATATAAACGGGGAGAGTTGTCCAGGGGGCTGACTGCTGTTTGGGGACTGGCTGGGCACGGGACAGTGGGTGGTAAGCAGCTGTATTGTGCATCACTTGTTCTTCCTGGGTTTTAATTCTCTCTCCCTTTTTCATCACGATTATTACTGTTATTATCATTGGTCTTACCATATTTTACTTTGTTTCAGTTATTAAACTGTTCTTATCTCAACCCACGAGTTTTATTTTCTCCAGATTCTCCTCCCCATCCCGCCAGGGGAGGTGGGCAGGGAGCGAGTCAGCTGTATGGTACTTAGTTGCTGGCTGGGGTCCAATCACAACAGCAACACTGAGGGGGAGTTAACTCTAAATTCAAAACAAATGCATGGCACAAAGCATCTCTTCAATCGAGATTCAAACTCTCCCTTATTTCCACCACCCGGAACAGGCTAACAGCCAGCACGAGTGGTTCAAGTTCCCCTGATGACAACAACGGGTTACTATGTCATAAGGCCATTTCCCAGCAGAGATACTTTGGAGCACTGGAAACATTCCATACTTTGTGACACAATGTAGTTTGTGATGTCACCTGACGTTTCTGTCTCTCTAACCATACTGCCTTTCCACCAGGAAATGGAGAAACCTTCTGCTAAAATCTGTACTGGGCTACGGGTACTGTCTATAGAAAATGCGGATGGTGGTGTTTATCAGCCGAGGTGGCACCAGCTCGGCCGGTCAGGACAACACCGGCGAAATGTACCCTGCTACATGACGCTGAATGCCCCACATTTCTTCATCTCGGCACCACAGGCTCACTGGCTGAACCCTTGCCACACAACGATCAAACCTTAAGCCTAATTTTTGCGGTGAAAGTAGTGCCAAGAGGCCCCTGGCAGGCACATCATGACCATTCCCCTTTGGACGGGTCTGGGGGTGACCCCTCACCTCGCATTCCTTTGAGACTCCTCTCATCACTTTCACAATCGAAGCGAACGCTGCACTGAGGCGTGCCCTGTCTTCGTCCTGCAACGAGAGACATTCCTGGTCACTCAGCGTGCCGCCCGTCGCTTAGAGCCGGCGGGTGGCGGGGCACCGAGCCGCAGAGCCCTCGGGGCTGTCTCGGGGGCACCGGGCGGGGCCGGCAGCTGAGCGCGGCGGTGCGCTCGGGAGGGCCGGCGGCCCGTACGGAGATGTATCCGTACAATCTCTGTCTCTGCCTGTATCCACACAATCTCCATCTCTATCTGTGCGTGTCCGCGGGTGCGAGCGCGGCACTGACCGGGGCCGCGCTCTCCGCGCGCCGCCGCGAGCGCTCCAGCACGCCGCGCGCCGGCCCCGCGCGCGCCACCNGGGGGCTTTGTTTTTCCCTTACGCCCCCGCCCTGCCCTGAGGTAACGCGGGAGAAGCCCGCCCGGACAGGCTTTCCGTGAAAGAGTCAGTGAGGTGCCCCCGGGTGCTTCTCCCCGGCTGTCCCCGCCGTGCGACAATGGGCAGGAGCCGAGAGGAGCCGGAGGTGCCGAGCCCCGCCGTGCCCCGTGCTCTCTAGAGGGAAGCGGTGCTCCCCGCTGTTTTTTTCTAAAGTTTTGCCGTACGAGCTAACAGTGACAGTAGGTGGCGGTGGCTGGCTGAGTGACGGGGGTGTGGGTCGGAGGGCAGAGCTGCACACTCGCGGCATCCACTCAAGGAAAGCCCGTTCGCCCGGGTCGGGGACAGAACCCACGCAGCGCTGGTCGCCCTGCGAGCAGGATTTGCCAAACAGGCCGGTTCGCTCCCTGGCAGCTGGGTCAGTCCCAGGAGGGCAGTGCCAGGCTGCGGTCACCGCTCCGAGTTACCGGAGCGGCTTGGGAAGTGGCTGTATGTGTGAGCAGAGCCACTCCGAGGCTTCGCTAACCTCGTGTGCACCGAGGTGACAGTCGTAAGGGAAAATAAGCACAGAAACTTTCTTTACGTGCCATATGGCCAAGGCTAACATGGAGGCCCTGATCCTTCAAGTCCTTCATTCTTGTTGAGAGCTTTGCTAGCTGTAATCTCTTTGGCAAGAAAGAAAAATAATCCTCTCCTAGTTTATATTTTATTGTCATCTTCCAGTTGCTTAACCAGAGCAGCAGCCAGCCCCCGTAATAAACAAGCCCTTCACAGGCTGTTTGTTCATTAAAACATTGAAAGCCTCCATTCAGTGTTCAAATCCAGCTTAACTTTAAGTTTGATCTGCTGTACTCAAAAGAAAATTTAGACAAGTTGCTGGAGTGCTTGAGGTCTGGGCAACTGAATGCAACATAAATGGGGGAGAAAAATAATATTTGGTAAAAGCAATGTTAGTGTGTTTGGTGTGGTGGAGAAGCAGCCAGAATGGACTGCTTCCTGCTTTATTGGAAGTTGAACATCTTTGTTTGCATCATGCCTTGTTAGCAATGGTCTCCTGGAGAGGTGAGTGGGTTTGCTATGTTGCTACTCTTGTGAAATAGACTTGGAAAGGTCCTCCTACGTCATTTTCATAACACAGAGAGAAAACTGTGCTCATTTTTTAATCCTGCCAGGTACTTGTAGCAGTAGGTTGTTTTTCAGGAGGTAAATTATTCCTGTTGTGTTGAAAGTTAAACTCCCACAATTTTTTGATGTTTGGCGACGCCGTACTCCTTTTGCAGCTGAGTAAATACATCTGTCCCAAGAAGGCTGACAGCTGAAATAGCTCTTGCTTTGAAACACACATTCGCATCAGAATCCAGATGAGAGTTACCCTTATTTCCTGTACATTCATTCTTTTGAAATATAATGGAGGTTTGTGAACTGCTGGGCATTTCCAGCAGATTCCTTGTTGTGTGGGATGATGGATCAGAATATCTGAAGACAATGTATTTCATTTTGCTGATGAGGTGGCAAAAGCCAAGAATAGTTTATCCTGAGCACTCGGTTCTGGGTTCAGAGAAATATCCTTGCCTAATGCTGAACACCATTTTGCTTCCATTTCAGTCGAAGGAAATAAAGTCAGCAAGTGCTTAAAAGTTCCAGAAATGTGTAGTGCTGGAATTTGTATTTCAAGTTGCAGAATACCCATGTTGCTCTTTATTTTTCTTCTGTACCTAATTTCATTTGGTTAATCTATTGTGCAGTGACTTGTTTTATCAATGTCTACGTAATACTCCAAGATCTAGGAGCAGTCTCCGTAGTGCTTTATATTCATGGTCCTGCTAATAGCTAGCATTCTGCCTCTTCTGTATTATTTTATATCAAACGTTTTGGGTGGGTTTCTCATCTGCCAAACCACCAGAAGCCGTGGAAACGTGTGCCAGGGAGGTGGCCCACATGGTGCTGTTGGTGGCCTGCGTGGAGAATGTGCCATGCAGGGACTTTCTTCACCCCTGGTACGCACGATGCCCTGGGGGGGCCCGGCTGGGCCGTGCCAGCGAGCGGGGCACCTCGGGCTCCTCTGCCCAGGGAGTAGAGCATTCCACATTGCTGCCAGGAGCTGCTCCCGGGAGGCTGGATCTGAACCAAGGTACCCGGCGTGAAGTCCGGAGGCACGCCGCTGCCTCCCTCGTTCTCCACAGGTGCTGTTAGTGCGAGCTACCCCGCGGAGCTCGGGAAAGGCCCGGGGGCTCCCTGGCTCGCAGCTCCCTGATGGGAGCCATCTGCCCCGCGCCTGGCGCAGGAAGCGCGCCTCCCGCACCCCTCCTTCCTTCCGCTCTGCCCCGCAAGCGGCTCCGCGCCGCGAGGAGCCCAGTGCTCCTAGTGTTTTAAATAAAAACCGAGCGGTATCGCCCCTCCAGGGTAGAGCGAGGAGGAAGGCTGTCATGGGGGCTCAGTCCTCCCCTCCTCCTCCTCCTCCTCCTCCTCCTGTGCCCATCGCATCTCCCCGCCGACTGTCTGGCCCTGCTCGGCTGCTCCCCTCCCTCCCGCCTGCCCGGGACCCGGGTTTAGGGCTGGGGGGAGGCGGCGCCCACCCCTCCGCGGGGCCGGGGCTGAGCGCTGCCGGCGGGAGCGGTGGCTCGGCAGCCCGGGGCTGCAGCCCGAGTCGGACTGCGCTGCGCTGGGGGAGCAGGTTTCTTTGTTGGCTGCCGAGTGACTGGTTCCCATTAATCTCCCGCACTGGCCGTGGCCGTCTCCACTTCCTGCCTTTGCATACTTCTCTCCCTCCATCTCAGTCCCTTCCCACCCCCTTCCCTCCCCCCTTTCTTTCCCTCTTCCCAGCTTCTCCAAAAAAGCTACAATCGCCCGGGCTGCGGGACGGGGGCTGCANTTGGCACCCGGGCAGGGGAGCGGGACTGGGGGGAGAAACGATCGCTCGTGCTCCGGGTGGCCGTCCCTGCGCTCCGAGAGCCTCCCGCGAGCGGGGCGGGCCGGGGATGCGCGGCGGCGGCGGGTGGCGGGGGCTCGCCGGGCGCTGAGGGTCCTCGGACCGCGGAGCCCCCGCAGCAGCGGAGCCGCCGGAGGCTATGCCAGGGCGGGCCGGCCCCGCGATCCTTGCGGGACCCTGCCCTGCCCCGGGGGAGCGCAGATGGGCGGGGGGGTCCTTGCGCACGGGCGGAGCGAGGACTCGGTGCTCCCGCGCTGGTGCCACCGCCGTGCCTCGCGGGACGCTGCTTTTTGCGTGGGTCGCGAGGGCAGAGGCACCGCGGAGGGACAGAGCCCGCGGAGGGACAGAGCCAGCGGGACCACTTCGGCCGGACCGGGGTAACTCAAACCCGGCTGGGGAGCCAGCACGCCGAGCGTGGGGCTCTGAGCTGGGGGAGACGGGCAGCTGCGGCACTTCCCTTCCAATGTCCACTTGCATCCTCCGTCCAGCCGGCTGCGGTGTTTGCGTGCGTGCTGGAAAGTGTAGAGGAGCCACCTGGACTCCGGCGGAAGACTTTAGGATCCCAGGACAGATTTGGCTGAAGAGCTAAGGGAGTTCTGCAGCAGTTCACTTGGTGGGAAAATCAGATGTCCTGCTCTTGGCTTGGTACCAAACTTTTGCGTTACTAAGGTCACTGCAATCAAAGAGTAGCGGTTACATATGAGAGAGGTTTCTAGTGTTTACTCCAGTTTTATCACTCAAATGTACTTTGAGTGTAGTAGTCGAGCTGAATGAAGCCGGGTGCATAGTATTATTGCATGGAGTATGTCACTAGTAGTGCTTTCTACACCCTGTGCTGAGTTGGGGAATAGATTTTCTTTCATTTTTATGCTGGCTAGTCAGATTTTCACTTCAGACATATATTAAATAATGGGATAAAAATATTTAGAGTGATCAGAACTCATGGAAGATGAAGGATGAAACTGTTAGCTGTAGTCTGGTTTTTGATGATAGGATGAAGTGAGGTTGATTTGCCTTTAAGACTTAAGAATGTTTTGTTTATACATGATTAATTTATAGTCGGTGGATGAAAATATTCCATATAGTGGAAGGGAAGGCTAAGTTAACAAGGCAAAGGTAGGAGTATCATGCATTTAAGATGAGATTTGAGGAAATAATTTATTTTTCAGGAGCACCAAAATTTAATTTTCATTGTGGTGATCAGGTTATGCAGGTGACATAGTGGAAATCTGTTAGTTGACATGTAAGACTTAAGATCTATGGCTTTGACCATTCATTTCCCTCTTTCTTTGAGTTTAGTTATTTAAAATAAAACTGCAACACATTTATAGCAATGGTGATGACTTTATTAAGTTACCACGAGTATAGTCAAGCACCTTTTAAAATTAGCTACAGTCTATCTGCTGTTAAGAGTGACTAGACTGACATGGAACTGGTATCTTGCTTCTGGGGTGTGAGTGAGGAAAGGGGCTTTTGGGAAGGGGTGATAGGGATGGTGGTGCTGGGCCTCACTGGGGCATGGAGACTGTCCTGCTCCTAAAAGTATGTAGCGTGTATTCTCCTCTTGTGTGCAGAAATAAGAGAGCACTGCCTGGCCTGGCTTTCTGCTGCTACCTTCAGGGTGCTAAACTCCCCCAGCCAGCTTGTGCAGCATAGTCCCTGCCTTTCCTGGCCCAGGGCAGGGGGAGAGGTGCCTTCTGTCCTCTCCTACCCCTGCAGCATGTTTGTGCTGTGGCTGCCAGAATGTGCTCCAAGAAGCTCAGGATCAAGCATTGCTCTTTCCCTTTAAGCAAGTGTCTTAACGTACACTGTAACTCTTTAAGGAGTGTGTGACCCCTTATTATTGGCGACCCTGTAAACCATTGTGTAATTTGTTGACTGTAACATTCCATGCCAATTTATTCTTGGTTGGGAAGTCTTGCCAAGGACTTGATAGCATAGCATGATTTTATCCACTTTATTGTTTTCATTGTGTTTCATAAACATCTAAGACCCTCTGGGAAGAATCACTGGGGCGGCTGGGCCTCCTTTTTTTAATTGCTGGTTAAATAAATGTTGCCAGTCTAAAAAAAAAATTAAAATGGTATGCAGGATCTCAGAATGCCTGGAACTGCTAAACACTCATGTTTAGGAAGCAGGACTATTTTTAGTGTAGGGGCATTTAAAGAAATGATACAAGCCCCTTGTGAAGAGGTCACTGTGAAGTATACTGGAGAGCCTGCTTTTAATTGGAAAGTAAACCCAAGTTTCCCACAGCTGAATACAGCAAAAGAACCAGATTCTTGCTTTTCCCGCTTAACTGAAGAAGGAAAGGATGGATTTTTTTGTCAGCTTACTGTAGTGGGAGTAAGGATGCCCAAATTCTTGTCATACAACAAAAACAACAACAACAACAAAAGTGCTGGTCTTAATGACACCCTTGCCTCTCTGATTTCCTCCAGTGTGTATCTGCAATGGAGATGTAGGACTGAAAGGCATTTAACGCTTTTGGAGAGGGGCTGGGAACTGGCAGCTGAGAACATGGTGTATCCCTTGGGATCTGTGCTTATGGGAGGTCAAGAGTCTCTTGAATGGATCCATGGTTGCTATTCTTATCTATACCTAAAAGAAAAGGGGAAAGAAAAGAAAAGAAAAGAATAGAAAAGAAAAGAAAACAAAAGAAAAGAAAAGAATAGAAAAGAAAAGAAAACAAAAGAAAAGAAAAGAGCAAAAAGCATATGTGTTGAGTTCTCAAGGTCTGAAAGCCCTTGTGACACTCCAGGTGATCTGGGATCCTAAATCAATCCTGAATATGGGACTGAGGTTGCCAAATAAATTAGTGTGATTCCAGAGAAGTCTTTCCTCAATTCATCTGCCTGAAAAATGGGTGTCCTTGCTTTGGATGGCTTAAGAGAACGTGGTTTAGGTCAAAGTTACCACTGTGTGCTACAAAGATCACGATGTCTATGAGGTCTTGAGTAATCTAGCTATGTTTAATGTAACCCAGGCTCCTACAGGGCAGAGGACCAACATCTGGGCTGGTCAGACTTTCAAAATGTATGAAATGATAGCAGAGTTGATTTTTGGTCCAAACTTCATTGATGGCTTGTTTAGAATAAGTTTAGTTTAGATTATGCAATTGGGATTTTTCCTTTCCTTTTTTTTTTTCCTCTTTTCCTATTGCTGAGTGCCATGTGTGTTAGTTTTGTCTGTGTGCTGTAAAGTGTGTGGAACTGTTGCTTTTCAGATTTTTTGGTCTGCAGTTGGGATTTAGTTGGCAGTGCAGATAGAGACAAGTTTGGGGAACTGAATCCAAATATTTACATTCTCAATTTAGCCTAGTTTTTGTGCTTGTAAACATTCTTAGTCAAACTGAACTTTGGTGAGGTTATAAGTGGCTTTGCCAAACCTTAGAGAGTCACACCCTACAAGACCTGAAATTCCCCCTTTTGGGAAGAGTTTTGGATATGTTTTTTGGGTGTACATACATCATCTGATAGTTAATACTCATCATTTTTACCCCTTATCCGACTGCAAAATCTTTTCCTGTTTGTTGCTCTTTTTTCGTGTAGAAATGCCTCATGATGGTGAGCTGTGTCAAGTTAAATGTCATGGAGGAGAAGTCCTGGCCGCTTATGAGGTCCTATGCAGATTCCATAAATCCTGGTCTTCTATGCTGCTCTGGAGCTCTGCCCTGGTAGAGAGGGGCCATGGTGGAGATTCCCCTCCCTTCATAGCTACTGTTTTCCTGGTCCTTGATGTTTCATTGTGCAGAAGTTTAAAGACTGATTTGAGCAATGGGGATGCTTGCTTAAGGAGTTTCAGATTTAAATCCTCTTTTCATTCATGTAGGCTTTGAATAGCTGTCAGATTTTGCTAGAAACTTTTTATTGACTGAAGACTGAGCCTGAAAGATGTGTTTTCCATTAGCAGTTGAACTTTCCGAAGTCAACACTACTACAAACTGTAGGGATAGGGATCAGCTGCTACATTAACACTTTTTGGCCAAACCACCCTCTTGTGTGGGGATGCCTTCCCATTTGGGGCTGCTGCTGGTAATCAGAGTTTGCAGTTAGGATAGTTTAGTTGCAAAGAGCTGGAGATAGATATATATGGATATATATATCTAAATATATATATATATATAAAATATAAATATATATGGATATATATTCTGGGATAGAGATGACTGAGTTGCAGTGAGTTACAGTTAGAGTTCCTACTCATCAGTTGATGTGTGGAGCTTTGTGTCCTTAGCCAGCCTAGTCTGGAAAGCCTTATCTTAACCCACGAACATGTTTAGAGTAATGTAACTTGTTCTCCATCTGGAGTGTATTCTCCTATAGTTAAAGCTGTTCAGGGACATGAGTGGTCTAATTCCTACAGCCAGTGCTTTTGCTACATTCTGCTGTGAGCTTCTGACCTTGGAGATGTGCTTGGTAGGTTGAGGAACACAGGACAAGAGTAGGTGTTCACTTTTAATGCCGCCTTCCACCATTCTTTGAAGGTATGTTTATTTGAGCTGTGTCTGTAGGCTGAAAAGCTGTCAGCTGCTGCAGAGTAGTTGAGAGTTCAGTGAACTTGTGCAAATGGAGAAGTCCTGAAGGATACAGGGAAAGCAGAGTACATTTCTGTCGGAAGTGCAGCCTGTGTGTGTTCACACACGCAGGAACGGGATGTTATTTCAGTTTGAGTGTATCTGTCTCCTAATTGCTCTTTAAAATGAAGATGCAAGAATGCTTAATGTGTTAACATTTAGTGTTAGGACTGGTGCCAACACAGGAAACCAGGTCTTTGAGTTGAAACTTTTAACATTATTCTCTAACTCCCATGTTATTAAAAACAGTCACTGCATAAAGTTTTAAAGCCATAGTTCATTTTATCATTTTGATGAGGTTGTCACACTGAATTACTGGTTTGCATTTTTTCCCCTTAGGAAGAAGATTAGTTGTCTTCATGGGACACCCAGTCACAATTACAGGGGACAGATGCTAACTGACTTGCACTGTGCAGAGCACTCTGCTCAGCCTGCTATTCTGAGTATTAGAGCAGAGGCCAAAGACTTTGAGAGGGCTGACCTGGAAGATCTTGCAACCCTTCTTCAGTGAGGAGCAGATGTTTCAGAAACTGACTCTGCTCATTGTTCTGGGAAGTCCTTCAAGTTAGGATATGAATCTGTCTCTTGACATTCTTGCTTTCAACATTGTTATTACTTCAGGGAGTACAAATAGTTTGTGCAATATTGGGTGAAATTAATGAAGAGCTCTAATGATTTTGATCCTTTGTCCTGATGAAAACTCCTATCACTTGAAGTCACGGGAAAGGGCCTAAAGTCATGTTTCTTTCTATGTGGGCACAACATGCTAAAGAGAAATGGGACATATTGACTGACTCACTGTGTGTGAAAATGCTTCTCACTTGTGCTATAGGATTGTAATGACTGAAGTTTCTAGTTTGCCTCATACCTTAATCCTGGCTGTAGGCTCACAAGATCCTGTTATCCAGTGTTGTTCAAATGAATTTTATGACCAGGGAATATTGTTTTGAAGATATGGCAGATCAGAAAAGTGCAAAAGCTTACCAAATAATCAGCAAGCTCTGATTATTTCCACTGTTAAGTTGCAAATCGGGCTACAGTTCCACATCACAACTTGTGCTTTACTGCCTGCTATATCCCTGCTATATTTTTAACTTAATCTTTGAGCAGAACATCCCCTCTGCCACTCAAACTGTGTAAGAAATTACTGACTTGAAAGAAAGGTGAGATCAGGATAGGAAAGGGATCATAAAGAAAAGGTGTAAAATCATCTGCCCCTCCTTGAAGGCTGTTTGTAAAGATTATTTACTTCACAATCTCCAAAACTGTGAAAACAGCATTCAGTTCTCATCAGTACAATTCATGCAGCTCTTGGTTAGTGTGCATATTTCTGTTAGTGTTTTATGGATATATCTATCACCATTTCTCCTGTTGAAATGAGTAAATATCTGAAATAATTTAATTGTACTAAAGGGAAACACAAGGACAAGTACAGGGAGCTCATGCTATCTCCTTCTCATCACCTGGCTTGTCTGAAAGCCCTTGTGACACTCACGGGTACTTGCAAGTTTTAATGGCACAACCCTGATTGCCTGGTTTTGTTATTACCCAACCTCAGGGTATCTTCTAAGCCTCCCTCCCTGCTTTCACAGGTGCTGTGCTTCAGCTCTTCCCTTCCCAGTGCTAAGGATTGGTGCAGAGGTGTTTCCTGCTCATTGGCTCAGTGTTTATTAGCCTCTGAAGCAGCACCTCGAGCAGAAATCTCTGAGGCTCTTGCGGCTGTAGTTGCAGAGCAGCTGGCAGAGGAGCTGCTCTTTCTCTCCGGAGGTGTCCTCGGGCTGGGAAGCAAAGGGGGATGTTGCCAGGTGGCAGAGCTACCCTCTCATCTAGTGCCAAGGTGAGCTGGAGATAATCTTCATTTGCCTGCTCAGCTTTTCCTGTGGCTGCATAACTTGGATAACACAGGTAACCCTCTAGAAAAAATAAATTCAGGTGAGGCAAAGGCTCTCGGACTTTCGCCATTTTATCTGTAAGTAAGGCTTCATCTAAACCCCTGTGCTTTGGGGAAAGTTGCTTGTTAGCTCCCGGGGAAGCGTTGGAAATTCTTTTCTCTTTCTTAGTGTTCTGCTTTTCTTCTTTCTCCTTTTAGCCCTTAGTTTCCCTTTGAAAGCACTCCAAGCCCAGCAGCTGGGCTGTAATGAACTCGGTGTGTGCCATACTCTCTACTTATGCTGCTGCATCCAAGCTGTAGATGGATGTGAGACCTACATTTTGTGGATGCCTCTTCCACTGTGGCTTGGGATTTGTCAGGCCCTAGAAAGGGGATAAATAGTGACATATTCTTCATCCACCTGTGAGCGTCGAGACTTTTTGTCTGTCACAGACAGTCCATGATAGCAGCTACTTGAGCTGCTAGTGACATATTCTTTTGCTTGTCTGTTCTGATATTGACATTTGTATTTAGTGGAATGGCAAGAGAGGTATCAGATGGTGCTTTGTACTGTTAAAGAGTATCACATAAGATTTGATTGTGAATTCAGCTTTAATTCTGGCATTGTTTGCTATTGAGTTGTCTCCCTGTGAGACATCTGTGAGCTGGAGAAACCAGCAGAGAAGTTGGTGAAAGTTCAGCGAAGGCACTGTCTCCCAAACAAAGCAGTAAGAGAACCATGAAGTTTTCAGTGTCAGGCACATGCTCCAGAGAGAGAATAACAGTGGAAGGTAAAAAGTTATGAGAGAAATACACTGTCTGCCTATCCACCTCCAAGAGGTTGCATCTGGAGCGGGGGAACACTCCAGGATATATGGCTGACGGGAAGTGCGTGTCTTATCTTTTCATCTGCGTGGATCAGTGTATATTGTGATATTTCTGGCAACTAAAAAATGACAGGGGTTAATATCTAGCTTAAAAGCACAGCCTGTGAGAAAGATGGGAGAAGGTGCTTGATGCTCTGAGTGAATCCAGCTTCTCTTTTGAACATTAATGGTTCAAATTCAATCCATTATCACTATTTTTAGCAGAAAGTATTATTAGGTACAGAGAGCATAAGATGAACCTGACTGATTTTTGGCATACTAGTGTTGACCCAGAACTACTATGGGTAGACTGATGTGATAGAGGAAAGAATCTGGCTTATTCTGAAATCTGGAGAGACAGTGGAATGTTTTGCTCTGTAGAACTGTAGCTGAGCTACTGGGCTTGGAGGTGTGCTCTGGAAGCAGGATAACTAAAGGTTAGTGGCATATTCATGTGAGAAATTCAAACATGTAATGCATATTCATGAGCCTATGGGTAATGGAGAAAACAGCAGGAATCCAGCCCTGGATAGCTTAATGCTTCGTCTTGGACTAAAAACTTCCTTTTCCCTTTCCCGTGTGCTTTGCAGCAGGGCAGGTTGGCAAGCACATCTGCCTGTCCAGCCCAGAGAAACATGTAGTGGGAAGGTCAGCTGGGGTGGAGACCACACAGAGCAGCTGGTTTGGATCAGGTGAATTATCCCAGCAGTGTCTCCTCACCTCTTCCTCACCTGGCACTGTAGTTCTGCCTGTGAGTTTTCAATTTGTTTTTGAATCTACTTTTTTTAAATTAACTTCCCCCTCCTAGTTAAGCAAAGAGTAGAAGGCAAGTACACATTAGCTGTTAGGAAGAAAGTTTAGATTATTTTATTTTTGGTGGGTTTTTTTTGTGCAGACTTAGGATAGCCCTAAACATTGGATAGTCAGTGAGAGGTATTTTGATCCAGGATTCATTGACATATGTGGGATTATATATACACCTATATATGTATGTATATTATATGTATGTTTTTGTTTCCAATACCCAGTGAAGACTTACCTCCATAACTTCTACAAACTGAATGGAGTATTCCTACACTGGGACTAATGGAGATATGTTATTTTCATCTCTAGGCTTTATCATGTGTATTAGAAAAACCTGAATGATTAGTGGTTTCTGGAGTAGAGCAAATGACAATCAAAAGTAGGAGCTGAATTTAGATAGTAGCAGAAAGATGATGAGCTATAGAGACGGAGTAGTGTTTTTCATTTGTAAGTCTAAAAGCACTTCACAAAATGTGAACAAATGAAGAAAAGACTGCATGTGACTTTGGTAGATGAGGGAAACATCAGTGTAGATGAGAAGGATCAGGAAGGTAGTTCTGGGAACAGATAAACCCTTTTTTTTTTTAATTTTCAGTGTAAGTCTTAGAAAAAGCGGAAATATGTGGTGAGGCAAAACATTTTCTTTCATCTTGAGCTACAAATACCCAGAGTGGTGCTTCTGAGATGACAATAGTGGTGCTGCCCTTCAGTGCTTCAAATGGCTTCCCCCTGTCCCCCTCAATGTAGAATGTGATTTCAAGTGAAGTTCCTTTTCTTCAAAACTTATATGATCAGCTGGTGAGACTAGCAGGAAAATTTAGGCTTTTAATACCCCGTTTCTTAACTATGTAATCTCAAATATTTATTAATGGACTAATGTATCTATAGGCAGATAATGTTAATACTTTTTTTTTTTCCTTGAAAAAGGATGAGTTCTTCTGTCTCTGCCTATGTTTAATTTCTGAGGCTTGGTCATAAACATTATGTCTGGTTACAAGGAGGCAGCTATTTTGTATCTACTATCCCCATCCTTCCCACCGCTATAAACCTGTGCCAGAAGGCAGAGGTACTTTCTGGTACATCAGTGTGCAGCTCGGGTTTACATCTTAAGTAGAGTATATTTATCATGACTATTCAAAGGATATTAATTTGCCCATTTTATTCCACAAATATTTCAGATAGTGCTTTCTGTATGTGGATTAAATTAGGCCCTTTTTATGGGTGGAAACAGAGGTTTGCTTTGATACACAAGTTATCCTGGCAGATGTTTCAATTAACCCTAAATTTCATTTTGACCAGGGAATGGAGGACATAAAGACCCTTTCCGCCCTCACAGTTTCTGATCTTTATTAGCAAGTCCTCAAATCTCTATAAAGCCTTAACTAGATTAGATTCAAGTAGGACAAAAAAATGCTCTGGCTTTTTATACAACCCTGCTGAGATTTTCTAAGTCATTTATGATAGTTAGACGCCCATTTTCCATTAAAGTCATTTTGAACCAAATGCAAAAATCCTCAGTGTGGCTTTGGCCTAATTGTTTAACAATAAAACATCAACATGTTCCTGTTAGAGGGAACTTGGGATCTTCGCATTAGGAATGTGCAAGCAAAAGGCAGCAACTTATTGTTTCAGTGTTTTCCTTGTTTTTAAAGGTACTTCTATATGTCTGTTAAAGCAGAAAAGTACTTCTTTTTTTAAAACAATTTGACCCCAAAATACCTGGTTTGCTTCTGTTCTCACAATTGGAAGAAAACAGGTTTGCTCTGTAATGTTGGTGTTTCTGTACTAGTCTCCCTTTGATTTTTAGCCCCTCTGGGAGTAATCACCCATGAGGAAGAGCATGTTGATCGTTCTCCAAAAGAGGATAATTTATTTTTCATAACAACTAAGTACAATGTCTGTGGAAAGAAAGAAAGAAATTGGGGTAAAGAGTTACTACCTGGCAAATCTCTTGTCCAGTTTCTGCTTTTTTGCTCACTCATTCAGAGGTCCTCTAAGTCATTCCATTACCTGGAAGCTCAGTTTCCCTGTGCATTTGTAAAACAGTAACTGATATCTCCCCACATATTCCTGAGATCTGCACATTAAAGAAGCAAAAATTACCAGATGTTTGTATTAAAGTGTTTCTTATGACACGTACCTTTGCAGTTTGCTTCACTTCTTTTGTAACCCGGACAGGTTGTGATGGGCTGAAATTGCACTCTGAAGGGTGGTGGCAATTTTCCTGTACCATTTCAGCGAGCCTGTGCAGTGCACGTGGCCTGGGGAGCTCTGAACTTGGGAAGGCTGAAACTCGTGTTTGTTCTGCGCCGACACCTCTGGCCGAGCAAAGAAAAGGTGTTGATGTTGGAAGGAGCTGCAGCTCTGCTGCCTCGCCAAGTATGAGGTGAAGCCCTGAAGGAAGGAATAGCAATGATGTGTGACCCAGCAAAGGGCGTTCAAGACTACTCCCTTTGAGTAGCTGGACCCTCCGAGGCACGTGAGGACTCACCATCTGCCAGCCAGGCACTCTTGTGAGAGGCTCAAAGCATCCAGGTTTTATAGGCCTGTTAAAGCAGCACTGTGCAAGATGCTACTTTTTTTTGTGATGCAGCAGGATTTCTGACTTTTTTTCCCCTCTCATATTTCCTATTGTCCAGGAACTGTAGCATCTATCAGGTTACACTTCCATTTAAACAAAATGCTACCAATATGCTTACACTTAAACATGTTACATAAATATGTTATTTTACTGCTTTATTAAATGTGTAACAAATCTGTTTGGCAGCCACCTAATAGGAAATGGTATATAGGTCTCTCTTGCACATTTACTGGGCTCTAAAGTTTTCAGGTTCAGGTTAAATTGGGTTTTGGATATCACTTTCTTTGAAAAACTTTTCAAATAACCTTATTTCTTTCTCAGTCCTTTGGATTCTGTAGGGACTCTATTAGTTTTTTATACATGCTGCCAGTTTGATTTGACTTGAGTCCCCTGAAGCAAACCTTGCTGCAACATTTTCAAATTTCCCTTTTGTGTAATTGGATTGTATTTGGGTCAAATATTTTTAAGTTACATGCATAAAATACGGAAGGGGGAGAATAAACAGGTAACAGGGGATTTGTTGACATCCTCAGCTGTGTTTTCGCTGTGTCTTTTTACAGGTGTTTGGTACCACAGCCATCAGTTTTTCTCCTGTCCCCTCTCTTGTGGAGGCGATGCAGGATAGAGAGGTGAACTGCTCTTTTCCTCCCCCAGTATTTTTTCTGGTCCTCTCTTACACTCACGCAGACATTTCCACAGAGCTGGAATCACAAGCTGAGTTAGCCAATCTTTCATGACAGCACTTTATTGTATTTACCAAAAATTTCTTTTGGTACCATACTAGATTTGTTTCTACTCTGGAAAAATCTCCTTTCCTTGTAAACTGATGGAGGGAGATAGCGACCAGGCTGGCTGGCAATTTCTGGCTCAGATGGAGGAAGAAAGAACATTAAAGGGACAGAAAATGCTTTCAACTTGTGTATCACGAGACTAAATGGAGGTGATTTAGTATACTGGCTGCTTGTTTTCCTCAGAGCTCTTCTCTGTCCTAAGGGAATCCCTCCTGCAAAGTATCCTTGGTTTAGGCAGTTTGTGACCTAGCCCTGGCCCCACAGCTGCTCCATCCTCAGGCGGTTTGGGCATGTCTTTACACTGGGCCAAATGCCAATTGCATATTTGGGACTGAAACCCCATCTGGGGTTTTTTTTTTGTTGGTTTGTTTTTTGTTTTTTTTTTTCTTTTTTAAGCCAGAAAAAGAAATCCTGAAAATGTCTGGTTTTTGTATTTTGTAAAGGATGTTGTTCACAATAAGGGCAGTGGAAGTCTAAACCTTGAGCTACATTAACACACTTGCATTTTGCTGAGGTAACTCTAGTATTTAAGTGCGTGCAAACAGCATGATACTGTGTTTCTTAGAAGAGGATAGTGAAGTAATGATAAAAACGCCCAACAAGGTGAAAGTGGACTTAGGCCTTTCCAGTGGTTTTGTTTCCCATTTGGAAACCTGATCCATTGATTGTTTTCTCTACTGTGCTTAGTAGCAACACCAAGTGAATTGAAAAGCAGGGACAAGCATCTGTTTCTCCATAACTGATACTTAACGAGATCAGATTACCTATCCTTCTGTAAGGCTGAGTCATGCCCAGTTGGTGTCCACCTGGGAACGTAGTTGTAAGAAAATCAATGCCTTTAATATGCTGGGTTTTTGCTCCATTTGTTTAGAAAGCTGCTCCTGGAGGCTCACTGCACAGTGAGGATCGTGCTCCTGGCTGGAATTTGCCATGCCCACCTACAGTGCCCTTCCTTACTCTAAGACTGAATGTCAGTCTTTTCTGCAATGTTGTTTGAAAGACCAATGAAAGAAAGTAGCCTGCACCCCACTCACCTGCTTCTCAGGGTATTTCTTACTCCACTTAATGTAAAAGGGTGAAAAAAATCCCGGTATGATACTGTGTTACCCTTGCTTGAAGAAGCAGGATGACGTTTTTCAGCAGGCTTGGAAGCAGAGTGGCATCTGCCTTTGAACTAGGACTTGCTTTGGCAAAGCAAGGTGTGTGATATGAGACTGGTTTTTGCAAGGTCCTCTAAAACTTTCTGACTAAACAGTTTCTCGTAGGCTAAACAGACTGGGCAAGTCTCGCTCTGTGGGCAGGAGACCTCCCAAAAGCCTGCTTGGTTCTGTGATTCAGTTCATGGCATCTGTCCCCTGACCAGAGATGTGTGCCAATGGTCCTGCAAGGAGCTGAGGGCACAGTCCCCTTGGAGATCATGGTCTTCAGATGAGATCTGGACCAGGTGCTGGACTTAACACCTGTGCCTGTCTGCCCGAGGAGTTATTACATCTCTTGCATCTAAGCAATTGTTCAAGGCACCCTGAGCTCACCAAAATGTAATAATGATTGCCCTGCAACATTAAAGTGTCATCTAAAGATAACACAAGATCAGCCCACCAACACTGTTAAGCAATCACAAACAGTACAGATTAAGTTAGCCACTAAATCAAACCAGGAAAATCCTCCCTTCTACCCTTACCAACACCTACAAAGATTTGTTGCTTTTGACTCCTCCTTGGAAGATTACCAAATTTGGAAATGCGAGCTATTTCTGACCAGTTTGGCATCAAGAACAGGGTGCTATTTAAGTGTTTTTATATTATTATATTTTGGTTTGCTGCACTTCTGCCTCCACAAACTTCCCCTCTTGCTCTAAATGGGTACAACAATATTTTTTTCTTTGTGCCCTCTATACTTCTGTGGCTTTGCACTGTTAAACGAGTATTATGTTTTGCTCCAGAAACTGCTGTATTCCAGCAGATGAAGCAATTTGTGAGTGCCCACGTTTCACTATTTGTCTTTCAAAGGTGTTGCAAGGTTACTAATTGTTAAATCATTTGAAAATCTTCCTTGAGGAATATTCCATGACTTAACACAGTGTTTAAGTCAATGAAGGCATCAAGATGTTGCCCACATGTATTTTGAAGTCTTTAGTTCATATTTGTGTAGGTAATAATACCTAGCTCTGATACAGCACTTTTCAGTGCAGTTCTCCAAAGTGCTTTGCAAAGCTGGAGGGAGCCATTACTAGAGCTAATTAAAAGGTTTGATTCAATGAAGCATGATTAAAAGATGCCATTTTGCTTGTGCTAAACAATTTCTGGAATTCATTTGATGCTGGGAGAGCTTCCTGAGGAGCCAGAGTGGGCTAAAGACCTAACTGAAACAGAAATAAACCCAGCAATTGCTTTTTATGGGAGAATGGACATATTAGCACAACTGGCTTATTGTGCAACACGAGGTTTTTGGTCTCATTCAAACATGAGATAAAAGCAAGGAATGACACTGCGAATATTGTAAGGCCCTTGAATAATTTTAGCCAGTATCTCTATTTTGTAGGTTAAGAAATCAAAAAGGGGAGGAAAATAAAATTACTTGCATGACTGGAATTGCCCAATATGCTGAAGATGGAGCTGGGGCTTTGAGTCTTCTGACCACAAAGATGCCTCTTTGATGCTTCACCATAGTTTAACAAGGCACTTGCTTTACCACTTTTGTATAAAAACCATTATTTCCAGAAATTGAAGTTGTAAGCAAAGTGAAGTGTGTAGATAAATAGTAACAGTGAATTTCTCCTGGTCAAAGAAAAGGGAAGCTAGGTCTACCTAGAGCATTAAGTGCTTATGCTGCAAATGAGAACAAATTATTAACTGTCTCGCTGCTGATATATTGCAATATACATGGAGCTTCTTGGAGTTTGGGAGCAGAAATGGAACTGGAATTAATTTCCTCAGAATCATAGAAGGATAAAATGGATTCTTGCTGTTTATCAGTGTCTCTAACAATATACCTGTTATGACATCATAGAATAGATGACAAAAGAATAGTGAGATATACCTGTGGCAAGGTGGATTTCAGCTTGAAGTTTTTGGAGGTAATTGATCCAGCTAAGTACCACTGTGCTGCCCCACTCTTTGTCGAGGTCATCTTGAAAGACAGCGCTTACTCTGCAGTGCTTTGCTGTTGGGAAATGAAAACAAGGTACTGCCCTCAAGTCAGAAAAGGCTTTCTTCCGACAGATGGCAGAGACTCTATGCCCCATTTATTGTCTTGACATTTTGTTTTATTGTTCCAGTTTGCAGAGCAGTCTCCAGAGGTTTCTAAAGTATGCATGAATAAGAGAGAGAAATGAACTCCTAGTTTCTTTCGGGAATTTTAGCTTGGAGACAGATCTGTCTATTTAAACCCATCTCTTGTTCCTATTGGCTTTGGCAGGAATCTGGGTGGCACAGTCCCCTCCTACCTCATCTTCTACTTTTTCTCTATACCTACCTTCATTGTTCATGCCATGCTGTTTGTTAACAAGTCTATGGTCTCCTCGGAAGATTTTTTTCCCATTGGCTGTCTTTTATTACCTTTATTCATATTCCAATGTCATCTACAAGCACCAGTGGGTGATTGAAGCCAGATTTCTTGGTCTTTCTACGTGTACCAACTGTGTGCGTAAGCAGTATCAAAGGTCCCCTTCTGATGTGAAAAAAGCAGATATAAGAAGTGGACAGGAAGCAGAGAAATACATGTTGACTTTGATTCATTTATTGGTGGTATACTAAAAAGAGTTGAAAGAGGTCACTCACTAAAAATTCTTGGAGGTTGTGGGGTGACTGGGCTATAAGCAGGTTTATGCAGCATTAGTCTTGAAAAATTATGTATGGGAATCTTCATCACATATGGAAGAGAAGTTATGTTTATATCCCAGAATATAAATGAGATGCTAACTGGAACAGCTTTGAAGCATGGAATGTCTCTCTTTCCTTCACAGCTTTACATAGTTCAGTGCTTCCCCTTCTTCGTGTCCTCATGCTTAAAGAATGCAGACAAATAGCTGGAAAAGGTTTGTCTTAGTGCTGTTGGGTCATTAAGGTTCTTGGCCAAAATATATCCCTGACCTCTTTGGTCAGAGGAAATTTCATCAACGGCAATAGTTTCAGTGAGGCTTTAGCTAGAGTGTCTCAGCTGTGGTGGATGAGGCCTGAGGGTGCTGAAGGGGCGAGATCAAAACCTGCTATAACTCTTGTTAAGTGTGTGTCTAGTGAAAACCTTTATGCCTCATTTCATGCAAGGAGAATGCCTGCAGATGATACAGAGAGGCATTCTTCCTGTGTCCATATTTTCGTAAAACTTCAGGACACTTCCCATTAAAATCCCAGTGACAGAGGATCTGTTGGCCCTCTGCAGCTGCAGAAATTCAGCTCTTACAAGGAGCTGGGCATCAGTTATGAACATGTGTAATTAACACTGAACTGATTGTACCACAAATTCCAGAGCAAACTGCTTCCAGTAGGTCTATGTGCTTGGACACAAAGGATTTTCATTTTTCCATAGAGGAGCAATCAGCACTGCTTTCTGCTGCACAGCTCATGCCTCCAGCAAGCTCTCTCTCTGAACTGGAGCTGTCTTCAGCCTCGCAGCACAAACGAACCTGAGCAGTGTGATCTGAGACACTGTTTGTGAAAAACACCAGAAATATTGTCAGGCTGGCATCAGGAGGAATGCTAATACCTCATCGAGGAGAAGCATCAAGAGCCGAATTCCGGGATCTTGAATTCCAGCCAGCAAATTGGAATTCTGCAGGAAGCAATACAAAAATCTTGTGGAATATTCTATATTCTGCCTGCATTACAGACAGCTGTTTCTATATATCTGAATATAATCAAATACTCTGCATAGACCATAGAATCCTTTAGGTTGGAAAAGACCTCTAAGATCAGTGAATCCAACTGTTAACCCAGCACTGCCACCATTAATGATCCACCATTAAACTGTGTCCCTAAGTGCCACATCCACATGGCTTTTAAATACCTCCGGGAATGGTGACTCAGCCACTTCCCCGGCAGCCTGTTCTCGTGCTTGACACCCTTTTGGTGGAGAAATTTTTCCTTATATCCAAACTTAACCTCCCCTGGTGCAACTTGAGACTATTTCCTTTCATCCTGTCTCTTCTTACCTGGGAGAAGAGACCAACCCCTGCCTTGCTGCAGCCTCCTTTCAGGTGGCTGTAGGAGAGTGGATCTTTACAGATTCATTAGGAAAGGTCACATCAAAGCACTTGATCCTGTAGAAAGTGGAATACCTTGACTGTATATAAACTGAGCCTTCAGTAGATATCCCTTTGATCCTGGGAATCCTTTCCCACTGTTCCTCTGAGGAACATGAGAAGAGTAATTGAAGAACATGTACCTTAAATGCAGATCAGTGTGCAAGTCACATCTGTTATTTGACAGTGTAGTGCTTTACCCCTTCTGAGGAAGTACCCATATATGGTGGGTTGACATAATCTTCCTCAAACCATTAGTAACTGATTAGTTTCAGATATAGTTTATTTTCTTGCAGTTATTGTTGTTCTTAGTCCCAGCCTTTCCTGTTTTGTGACCCTTGTGGGAGGGTTAGGTCTCATGATGGGGCCAGGCTAATTTTGCCACATCCAGAAATGTAATGATTTAAACTTCTGGATTCAGATCCAAATGACCTATGCTCCCATAATGCTTGTGCTCATTGCTGAGCATTGTTTTATGTATTTTCTTTATTATATTAAACTTTATGAATGTGGTCACTGTTATGTACAAGTACCTGCAGAACTGAGTGTCTTTTGGGGAAGCTGAGTTTTGGTTTCTTGAGCAAGCATGCAGTGTTGAAACACAGCAATGCAGACAATGTTAGAGCCCTAAAGCTGTCCTTAGGGAGAGAACATACAGGATCTCTCTTCTTCCTCCAGGTTTCCCTCCTGGAAACCTGGACTACCTGTGGGACTCCCAGGACACACATTCCAGCTCACTTTTGCTCTTTATTATCTCATACTGTCCTTGCACAAGTCCTCAGAATACGAGTGTGTCTTTTGTAGGCATCTGTACCAGAAGAGCCATCGAAGACTGGAGGGCAAAGCTCCCTTTTTAAATTCAGGGAAATAAAAAACCCAACCACAATCTCTCCCCTCCCCAAAACCCCCAATCCTCCCTGCAAAAAAACCCCCCAGAATATGTAGGCAGTGATACTGTAAGAGCTTTTGGTTGGCTATTTAAAGACAATGCTGTTTAGGGGTGGGATGGGGTGTGGGTGGAATCAAACGATGCAGGTAGATGATTTAGGAAGCAGACAGCTGTATGTAAAATGGTACCTCTCCCAGACAAAATGATCTGTCTCCAGAAACTGTATCTTGGTTTCCCGGTAGTGTATAGTGTAGTATGTCACTATGAAGGATCCTATACAGTTGACACCTTTTTGCAAAAAAACCCAGGTTTGAAACCCGCCCATCTAATTTCTCTGTTGATCATATGCTCCATTTTTGGCTTGTATTAGTTTTGTGTGTCACTGTGCCACTTTGCAGAATCTGCAATAATTTCTGAAGTTCATTCAGTGCACCTGGTTCTTGGCATCTGTTCGTAGTGGAAATCAGCTGTTGATTTCTCTGCCTCTACCCATGAACAGGAAAGAGGGAAAGACTTATTTGTTTGTTTTGTTTGAAAAGATGGTGTGTAAAGAGGAGGAGTGAATCTCCAAGACCAAAATTAAAACAGCTCCAAAACTGGACTCCAGTTTTCTTCCAGTGCCTCCAGCCTGCACTTCCAACAGGCAGAGAGTAAAGCAAGGCCAGAGTGCTCATAAGGACTGCTGTGTATCCTGAGGAAAAGTCTCTGGTGCAGTTCTAGTTTTGCTCTGGGGCTGTAAGGATGCTCCCTGCCACACTGCATTTTGTGCAAATGGCAGAAGCTTTTGAAAATTTGTTTCTGTGGGAATAACAAACTTATTTTAAGATTTTCTTTTTACCTCAGGCTAGCTAGGACAATCTGGATAGCTGAGAACCTCGCTAAGTGTGAATAATTGAATTTATCCATCAGCCCTTTTTGTGAGCAGGAAATCGTGTGTTTCTGTGATGCAGTACTTCTGCTTGAAGAAAGATGATTGCTTGCAAAGGTGCCTTTCCTGTTCATACATCTGATTATATAAGCAGGGATGTTTTGAACTCTGTCTGAACCAGATCTGTATCTTACCCTGGAATTAATCACCAGGAAAACCAGTGACCCAGTTTCCCAAACCTGCTCTGATTCCAGGTTAGCTGCTACTTCCTCAGATTTTCTATGGGTTAAAACCAAGGTGCTGAATCCCTCTGAAAAGGTGTTCTGATATTTCTCTTTCCTCCAAAATTCACTTTTAATGCCAGCCCTGGGCTATCATGTGATGCTTGTCCTAATTATGCTCCAGTGTCCATCAAGCCAGGGAGGATGACCAGTAAATGGAAACGGTGTGGGATGCATGGCACTGTCAGGGAGCAGAGAGCAAGGGCTGAACCATGAGAAGGGACGAGCCAGGAGCTGAAGGTGATCTCAGCACAGGTAGGACAATGCTCTCACTGACCTCAGCAAAGTCCCACAGTGCCCAAGTGGGACCAGGTTGGTGACAGTGACGGATTTCACTGGTAGCCCAGCCATCACTGTACAGATGCAGAGGGAAGAGCTGAGGCCAGGTTAAATCCATGCAGAGAGTCAGGCCCAGCAAGGCCAGGGCTACGGGTGGGTGAACCTGCAGCATGGCTGAGCCTGAGCTTACCCTAGGCTTCTGGTCTCTTGGACAATGGCTTTGGGGATGCAAGTCCCAGGTCTGGCTGGACAGGGAATTTAAGGGCTGTTGATGCACTTGGGGTCCTGACAACTGCTCTGATGTGGGCCAAGCAGTCACATAATTAATGGCACATGTTATTTACCATGCAAGAATTTCTTCTGGGCTCTGTGAGACAGCTCAGTGACTAAAGTGCTACTGAGTGTGAGTAAGGAACAGTAGGGCTTCCTTTCTGGAGGCCAAATGGTGAGTTATGAGTGTACCCCAGGCAAAGCAAGGAAGAGTCCAACATTTCACTTCCTGAAGAGCAGACTGAGGAAGTGGTTGAGCCTTGATAAGCTGCAGCTCCTGCCTGTTGATGTCCCCTGCAGTCCCAGGGTAAAGCTGAGGTGGGCATTTGTGTGCCAAAGAGAGTGACATTTCTGTGTTAATGAAGAGTTTGGGTGAATGTAAGTTTTGGAAAAGGGAAGGAAAAAAAAGATTTTCTCCAGATTTCTAGCCTAAGACTCTTCACGACCAGTTTGTGTCTAAATTTCCTCTGTGTCAGTGAGAAGAAAATGAACAGAGTGAGTGCAGTGAATAAGGTCTGCCTTGAGGGCTTGTGGAAAAAGCTGGCTGAGCAGGTCACTCTCCTGGCCTTGCAGCAGTAGGGTGGTGACTCAACACTTGCCTGAAAATACCCAGTGCAGTTCTGCTGTCCTTTAAAAAGAAGGCATATAGGTCTGGCTCCAGGCTTGAGGAAGCCTGTGGGAAGGCCCACGTTGACTTCAGTGGTCTTGAGAATGAAGCTGTGCAAGATTTGCGTAGAGCTGGCGCCAGATGCGCCTCCCACCCACGGCTCAGGCGATGAACATGTGTGCACAAGGTCGGTGCAATTACGAGAGAGTTCAAAGGGAGCTCTGCGTCCAAGGAGAAATGTTCGTAGGCTGATCTGTGCCTCAGCAATGCACTTCCACACAGCAGCCTTCCATAGTACGGGGCCTCTCCAGAGAAGGGAGCATCAGACTCACCCTGTCCCCCAGGGCTGAGCTGTACACACGTGTTCTCTGGGAGATGAAGTTACTGCATGTGGGGTTCATGAAATAAACATCCACAAAAGTCCTGCAGCTTGCTTGCTTGCAGTTTGATCTGTAGGAAGGGTCTGTGGTAGCATGTGTTTTTGCAGTCAACACATATTTTTGGGGAGTGAGGCTGAAGTGTAGGCAGCACATAATGATTCATGTGGAAACAGTAATTGCAGGAGTCACTACAGAGGGGGTTACAAGTAGAGCTAGTGAATGAGAAGATGTTCTTACCCATCATGGCCTCTTGAGATAAGCCTGATATGCAGATGAATATGCTGATAATGTGCAGATGAATATGTTGATATTTGCTCCAGTGAAATATCAGAAAGTTTGATGGTGTGAAACCTCTTGCCCTGGGTTGGTGGATCTCATCTAAGTTATTTTCCATCTCCAGAAGCGCCATTTTTTGGGTATGAATCCCTCTGGTGGGGCAGGGAAGAGCTGACCTTCGTTAGGTAGGATGCGATGGGTTTTGTCACATCCTGAATCCCTGTAGGGAGACTACAGCTGTGTCACACCCCCAATGTGGTGGCTGCATCCTGCAAGATGTAGTTGTCAGCTTTCCCATAGAGGGACAAAGCTATAATGGAAACACTGGATGGTTATCAAATATCTCTCATTCGTGTCATCAAAGGTAGCATTGCTCACATTGGGTCAGGGTGTGCTGGTCTGGCCTTCCAGTATTCAATTTCCAGACTGGTTGATTTCTCTCCTCATCTTTACACATCCTGTATGGGCTGCCATGCTGTGGTCCAGGTGCTGCTGTGTTTTGCTGGCAAGTGAAGCAGATCTTGTTTGCTTTGTATACAATTACAGTGACTAAGGAATTTTAAAGCTAAATCTAGAAGTGTTGTCACAATGTGCTCTTACCCAATGTTATTGTGTGGGAGACAGTGGGTGGTAAATGCAAAAGAAAAAAGTGAACAGCTTTTCTTCTTTTCTCTTGTTGACTCTGCCAGTTTTAATGCAGGGTATTTTTTTTTGTATTTGGGTTTTTTCCTACCTTCTTTTAAGGCCAGCTTTCCTGGAGCTAAGTGACTATCAGACCTCTCTGGCTTTTATAGCTACACAGGAAAGCTTTAAAACATGAGTCCCAGAGGCTTGAGGTCTGTAAACCTAATAGGAGGAGTTCCACCTTTATTTATTCCTAAAATTTTGTAATTTGTTTAGGTCATCTCAGGGATTTATTTCAAGGCATAAAGTACTTAAATCCAGTAGTATGAATTTCTTCTGATTTTTCACTGTCCACTTGCTCTATGGTGTTGAAGGGAGAGGAGGAGATGGGTCTATGACTCAGCCCCTCTCCCAGCCAGCTGGCAGGCATGACAGGAGAAAATTGTGTCTACCTGGAGTCATCAGAGACTATGTTCACTGAAGGGAAAGGAACTGGCACTTTGCTCAGGGCTGAGGAGAAGAGACAACTTCCATTATCCTTCGCACAGCTGAGTATTGGTAAAGGATGGACAAAGTCACACTTTTTTCTAACTTTTGATTTACAGCACAATTACTTCCCTACTGATGTCACTGGAAATATATCTAATTGCTGTAACCCCTAAGCATGGCCAAAGGTCAATGAGAAGAGAATCTGCTACTCCAGAATTCCAGCTCTGTGTAAATAAACAAATATTTTGGTAAATCCCTGAGAATGCAAGCTGGGGACTGTGGCATGACAAGCAAACCCATCAAAAATAGATTTGTTGTTGTTTGCTTTGCATTTGATTTTATTAGCAGACTGAGTTTTCCAAGCAGGAGGATTGCACATACTGTATGCAATTTGTCTAAAGAGTACTTTATCTAGAAAGCTGGGGGTAGGGGAAGAGAAGGAAAGGAATAATGTCTCTTTTCACAGACATTTTCCTACTGCTTTTGTCTTTCATTTTAAAAGATGCTACCTCATAAGCTAGAAGCTTTCTCCCGCATCAGGATCGTACAGCTTTATGGCCATGCACTTCACTTTGCTCCCATTTCAGGAACTGCACTGAAGGTGAGCAGGGCTGTTTGCAACCCACGCTCTTTCCTCCTGTAACACCTGCTTTTCAGAGCAGAGCTTTGCAGGAAATCAGATGTGATTGTGCATTGAGACTTTTTATCTTCCTTCCAGCCACACAGATGAGGCTAATTTGCTTCCAAAGCTTTTAATTGGGAAGAAAATGTTTTGAGGCTTCATTTTCAGGCCCTTGAAAGTTTGATTGGTCCTCGGCACCTCTCACTGCCTATCCAGTTCTATTTGGTAGAATACAAAGAGGTTGAAAACACTGAACTATTTAAAAAAAAAATAGTTCGATCTTCCACTAACCCCCTGTCTCCAAAACCCTTCCAGGATTTGAAGTTCCACAGAGACTTGTCTGTTGATTCTGACAGCATGGCATGTGGGAGGAAGGTCTCGGCATCAATGATAACCAAATTGAGTGGGGAGTAGCTAGGCACTCTGCTGCGTGTTTTTTGAGTGTCCTTTTTATTTGACTGCATTGTTACAGCTTTAAAACTGGGCCGATTCCCAGGGTTCTGCATATATTTAAATAGCTGAATGCTCCTGGTGAGCTTGGGAGCCTAGTGGCTGATGTGGTGTCCGCATTTTTGTGGACGCATTAAGGACAGGAACAATCATTCGCCTTCAAGTGTCTGTGGGTAGAGTTTCTTACCAGTTATTTCAGCTCCTGACTAGCAGGTGCAAACAGGTACTTGTTTATCTAAAACTCTGGCTAGATGAACTGTGCCTTCAGAGCTACATACCCCACGTAATGAAGCAGCCTCTATTGGGTAGGTGCCATGCCTCTGTAGAGGACTAGCACGATTTACTTTGTATTACCTTAAATTTACAAGGTTAAACCTATATTGCCTAATATGTGTTTGCTTTGTTTTAAATAGGTTTTACAGGGCATAATTTGTTTCCTTGATGATCTCAGTGTGCAGGTAGTAGTCACAGCTTCATGAGGCATCAGAGGAGTGTTAATCATCTGCAAATGGTAACAATCTGGTTATTCTAAACTACATCTTTATGATAGCCCGTGTATTAGGTACACAAGTGTTATAAGCCTGCACTGAGGCATTGAGATTTTCATGTGAGTTTGGATAGGTCAGTGGTACCATGTTAAAATGAAACTTAGGGTTTGGAAGGTCTTAATCTGTCCATGCTGTCACTGGCTGACTCCTGGCTCTGAGCTTGTTTCAAGGGGACCTTTCTAACTGAGGATTGCAGAATCTCTTTCTTCTGACATCTACTCCTTTTTATTTTGAGGAAAACAGGCAGAAAATCAGGACAGTTAAAAATAAGTTAAATACAGTATTGTCAGGAACCAGAATGACTTTACTTTGCCAGAGGAGAGTCATACTTCACGTGCGAATGATCTTTTGACCTCAACTTAAACCATGAGTTCGGGGAACAGCCATTTATAGAATTGGTTAGGTCCATAATTCGCTGTGTGAATAACTGGATAGTCTGAAAGAGAAAACAAAGATCCTTACTTCTCAACAATGAACAGAAAAAAGACTATCAAATTCTCTTGCGTTTTCTTGTTGTTACTTCTGGTTTTTTGGCTTAGTTCTTTTCTTTTTTCGTGAAGTGGAATTGGTGAGGTTTCAGAAATACTTTCAAACAGTGCAAACCATTTCCTATTGTGGCTGGCAGCTGTTCACTGTGTTTCGGATGAGTGGCACAGCAATACTCCTTAAGAAACAATTGCTTGCAAAAAACATGAGTCTGAGGTTATGGTTAAGGGAGAATGCACCCCCATAAATTACTGCATTACTATACATCAAAAATACTTTTGTAGTCTGTCACTGAAGCAACCGTTGAGTGGGATCCTGCATCCCACACTTGAAAATGGTCCCAGCTCCGCCAAATTCTCGAGCATGTGCTTGAAAGCTGAACATTGACTTCAGCAGCTTGCCTAAGGGCTGACTCAGGTTCCATGCTGGCCTGAAAGGCTGATGGGATTCTCACAACAGCTCTCTTGTGGTGTTTCCTCTGGTGAGAGTGGACAGCAATATTTGTGTGCTTCCTGTGCTTGTGGAATGCAATGATGACTCCTCCTTCTTTTGCAAAGCTTATTACCTGGCTGGATCTCTGGCAGGTGGGTGGGTGACATCCCCTGGTGTGGTGGTGTTGATCTGGGGTGGGTTGGGCTGTGAATTGCTCTCAGCTCACCTGTTGTGAGACGCGGTGTTGCCATGTACACGATACAGGGGGCAAAGCTGGCACGCAGCAAGCAACTGATGTTAATTGGTGTAGCTACCTCCCATTAAGGAAGGAGAGACAAATCAAAAGATATGAAGATGATTGCTCAGGATTGACCAATGCTCTTGATTTTCCACGCCACCATCCTGACTCCTGTAACATGTGACTAGCAGGGCTGATATGCCCTAGTCATGATGTCTCACCCTGAATAGGATGAGATGTGGTAGTACTGTGCTGGGTATGGATATTCCCATAATGATGTTATTTTTTTCCCCTCACAATATTGTTTTATAGTTTCTTTTTTTTTTTTAAGATGGAAAGCACTAAATCAGTCTCAGCATATTGATGATGAATTGACATATCAGAAAGTTAGTTACTGTGTCAGGTAGGCAGCTGGTGATGGTTGGGTCTGTGCAGTTGGATGGGAGGAGATGGGCTGTAACCTATTGAGCATATGCTGGCTCAGTTTTTGTACACATTGCTGGGAGATCAAATTCACCATGCTTGTTTATTCCTTCTGTATTGATTCAGAGTTCTGAAGTGAAGGCAGTTCAATGCAGAGATAATAATGAGAAAATAAGTCTGACAGACATATTGTCATTTTTGGCAAAAGTAAACAACGAGTTTGCAGAGCTGTACAGCCCTGCCTTTGTGTTCTGAGAGTGCACATGATTTACTGCAGGAATCAGTTTGGCAGAGCATAGCTGTGCCGATTCAGCAGGACCTACCATTATCTTGTCATGTTTTTTAGCAAATTGACTTTTACAAGGCAGCAATTCAAAAACATGAAAGAGAAATGTGCTGAGCAACCCATCCCTTCTTGTCCCCCCTGTCCAGTGAGTGCTGGCAAATCTGCCACAGTTGCACCCACAGGCGTGATGATGCTCAGCTCCCTCACTCGCTTGCAGGCTTTGGGCGTTCTGTGGGTGTGAGCTGGTGTGGGTCTTGATTTTATTATTGTGTTCTCAAGCTCCCAAGTTGCTGACTTTTCAGCTAAGTGCAACAGTTCACATGTGGTTTTCTGTCGTGCTTTGCTTTACAGACTTAATAGGATTTTAGTGGTACAGCAGGAGTAACAAAAGCACCTTTAGCAACATTTTGTAAATCTTGCTGCTTTTCAGCTCTGCTCACCCACAGCTTGCAGTCTTCCACCGACAGAGAAAAATGGCCAGAAAGCAGCGAGGTTCCTGGGCTTGTCCTGACTAGCACTGCCTTTTACTGCCTCTGAAGGCAGAGTATTGAGCTAGAGGCACTGCTGGTCTGACCCTGAAGGGCTTTCTTGGTGTTTAAGTACATCTCTATTCCAGTCTTAACACTGAAGTAGCTGTGGATACAGCATTTCTACATTCTCATATGTTTGGCAAACATGCATGGATTGTGTTTATTTTTAAGGGGTTAATTTAAAATGTGTCAAACTTTCCTACCTTGTGGGAATTTGGGATGTTTAGCCCCATCTATGCCTCAGCAAATGGCTTCTATTTAATAACATCTTTGTACATTACCATTGAGAGATGGCTATCTTGGACAGCTAATCTGTGGATGTGCCCAAGGCTGAAAAAAGAGCAAAAAAGTAAGACTGAGGAGAGGGGAGATGGGAGAAGGAACATTCTTTGTTAGTGCAGGTTTTTTCAATGGATCATGTGTGGGAAGGGTAGGGGTGGAGATGCTCCAAGTGCACTCTGAGATAACAAAACAGCTTGTTTAGCTAACCAGGATGGAAACAACAGCCCTACCCATCCTTCTGTCTTGCTCTCTTGTGAACTAATCAGTGTTCAAGCAGCAGTCTTCATGTTTGGGGCAGGACTGTGCACAGCTCCTTGTTCTGTTCCTTTGGGTTTTGAGATGACACTGCAGCGCTAGTGGGGTTTTCCCTCCAGCTCCTGAGTGTAGCAGCTTCTGTTTGGAAGCCAATGACACTGCCAGCTCCTCGTGTTTTGACAGGTCGTCTGGCACCAGCATGTGCCTGTGTCACCACACTCCATAAACCTGCTCCACAAACCCTGTCTCAAGCCACAGTGGTCTTTTACTTGAAGACATGACTATTTTCTCAGTTGAACTTTCCTTTGTGGAAAGTACTTGTTACTCAAAAGGCCCATTCTGAACATTAGCGAGGTACACCAGAGATGCCAGTGAGGGAGACCCATCCAGAAGCAGCAGGTTTCGGACCAAGCTGCAGCCCATCACTTGTGTAGGTTTTGCTTCCTCTCTCAAGTAAGGTCTTAGAATCTTTTGAATGACTCACTCAATAGGAAAAACCGTACCCTGTACTAACGGTTAATGGGTCTTTCTAGCAGATGTAAAATCCAGTGACACATATACGGTTTCTTTAGTTTTAAGAGGAACAGATGATTTAATAAGCAGCTATAAATCTCTTGGGAACATACAGACATAGTCAAACAGCAAACTTCTGCCAGATTTTTCACTGACTAGACTTATAGCCTATGAGTCATAGCGGTCTGCTCCACTCTCCACCTCAGTTGCCTGTTGTTGTTTTGGCTTTTAGAGGTGCTCTGTGCTGCATATGGATTTTTTTATCACCTACTCCTGTTAATGGGCTTGCTCTTTCATCCAGGAGACAGCCTTCAAGCAGTTGACTCTTATTCTCTCTGTGTGCATGACAGTGCATGATGTTTCTTTTCCATTCCCTAGCTCACTGTGTGATTTTAAAATTGTATAAGGAAAATGTTTCTGAAGAGTGTATTGATACAGCCTCCTAAATGAGCCTAGTAGTGGGAATCCAGCTAAATCAAGAGATATAGCCAGTCTCTACTTAATATAGTAATGCTTTCCTTCCAGCAGTCTGTGGCCATCTTATGAAGGTTAATAAGTTTGTTGTAACAATATTTCTACAGATTCAGTTATCATCGGCCTTTTAGAGATAAGGGAACAGGCAGAAAGCAGAAAGTTGTTTCAGTTGCCTGTGTCTCATGCTGAATTGCAGGGGATGGCTGTATATTCTAAAGTATTGAGCTGCCATTCCAAAAGGATGTAAAATTACACGCTGTGTTTTACAAACATCATCTATATTGTGCTGGTCTGCTGGCTTTCTATGAGTGTCTGAGATATCTGGGAATGGAGGCTGCAAGCTCTTGTTTTACTTTACAGTTGATTCACAAGCCATGTGAATTGTACTTGGGAGCCACTCTAGAGGAGGTGAGGAATTAGAATTACTGATATTCGCTCCAGGTCACGCCCAGGTAAACTAGAGATAAAACTAGTGATAAGACACAAGACTTGGTGTGGAATATTTAACCATTGTGGAGGCTTTTGCAAGACAGGTGCAGTGCAGCTTATTTTGAATGCAGCTGGATGGAGGAGATTTTAAAAATGACCCACAGCACAGGTTTTTTGTTTGTTTCTTTTAAATCTCACAGTGTAACTACAAAAATCTAAGAAAAATTGTGCAAAATTCTGACTTCGTCAGAATAGATAGGCAGTCAAAATCAGGTTCTAATTCTTTCAGTGGTTCAGGACTGCATTTGCATTTGTTGCTCTCTGAGACTATGTAAATTGTGAAGGAAAATTTTTATTTCAGTGGTAAGGATGATGAGGAAACCCTGTTCATATTCGGCCTTTTTCAGGCTGGAGGGAGTATAAAAAATGCATAGATGTGAAGCAGGTTAAGAAACTGGAAACAGCCTTAGAGCTAGTTTAATGTACAGAATTGCATAACGTGACCAAAAAGATATTTTTTTGAAGTTCATGGTGGGGATTACAACTTACTGCATCATTCCAACACCTTCAGAAAGCCAAACAGGCCTTGTGTTACAAGGCAAAGAAAGCTAGGTCATATACCTGCATGGTGTCAAAAGCAAGAACAGCATTTGACTCTCCTTGTTAAGCCCCTCCACACAGGGCAGGAGGAAGCATAGAGATTTTCGACACCATGCATATGTGCAAAATAGCCCTTTCAGCTCTTTCTGGCAAACTGAGAGCGTTGCTTTATGCTTTTTCAGTAGGCACAGAGCTCTCATGTCTACTGCCGGGACTTTCACACGTCAGGAAATCAGAGAACTGGAGACGTAATCAGCGTGTCTGTTCTTGAATGGGGAATTTTCCTCAGAGCAAGTTGTGATGCGTGCTCCTGATGATTTGCATCTTACGGTTCAGACTTTCCACGAGCTGCTTCCAGCACTGTAGGCACTAACTTGTGTCTGCATTGAACACACACACACCCAGCCGCAAGGGTAACAGCCACAGCTTACATGTTTAGATCTTGGCATAACTCTGTGGGATTGATTGGGAATGTCCAGTTCCTTTGGAAGCCTGGCCCAGCTGTGGGGTTTAAGTGGAGATGCTGGTGTAGCATTCAGTGCTACCCAAGGTTAGGGGTTAGCTGGAAACTGAGGCTTTTAAGAGAGGCTTTGTTCACCCTTCTTTACTGGCAGCAAGGTCTTTTGCAAACTTTCTGATGTGTGGTCTGTGCATGCTGAATGGCTGAGACTGAGCCTGTGTTGTGGGATTTCACCATTTCCATAGTATGAACAGCAAGCAGCAGCAGTTCTAGGGAGTGAGTTTTGTCCATCCCCTTACAACAATGTACATACCAATGGGGAACATCATGTGACTACACGGACCTTATCCAGTGTTTTAAAGGGAAAATATCTATAACAGTGTCCTGCCCTGTGTAAACTGTATAGTTTTCCCAGACTTGGAAGAAAAGCAGTGGTACTTTCCCAAGTTCCGCCCTTTTCAGTTTGATGTGAAAAAAAAAAAAGTCGATTCTTGCTTTTCTTTTGTGTCTAAAATGGGAAGCAATTTAATGGAAATAAGAAATTATGCTTTTTGATGTCGAGAGGCAAAATCTTATCTCTGAGCCATCTGTTTTAATGAGAGTGAAGCAGAATGTGTACTTTTATTTTTCTTAAGTAATAACTTCTGCTGTTAGTGGTAAAGAAAAGATAGGTAGGTGTGTGATTCTCCAGCAGCCTAAATGTGGATGTCGGGACAATCCATCCCTGGATATGGGTCTATTTTCAGAGATATCCCTCAGCTTTGTTTGGAAGAATGCACAGAACTGAAGGAGGAAGGATGACGTTGCTTTTAAGGCATTCATCTGGAGCTTGGGTGCTGGGAGCTGAATTTCCAGCGCTGGGACTGGCTTCCTCTGTGGTCTGCAGTGCGTTGCTCAGGGAATGTATGTGCCACACGATGGATGTCAGCACAAAGGGCCCTGGAGCTGACTGCAGGAGGTCTGCACCACCCTACAGTGCAGTGGGGTCCACTGTGTGGAGCCACGGTCCCCTTCCCAGAAAATACAGCTGCACGAGTTCAAGCTCTGCTTTGTGCTGTTGGAGCTCTGCTGCTTCTAGTTCCGGAGTTAGAGTGGCTGTGGCTCGTTTGGACATCTCTGTACCACACCCCATTGGTACACCCAGGAAGCAGAGGTACTGAGAAACAAACATAGGGTTCGTAGAATGTTTTTGAACTGTCTGCATGGTCTGGTTTTGGATTTCTTTTGTTTTGCTCAAGCTTGTCCTAGTCACTCCACTGTCACTGACTTTCATTCCTTCTGTGGCACTGGAAACCAGCTAGAAAAAAGCCTCATTTTGGCTGCTTCTCATGCCCAAATTGTTTTCCAGAAGACCTCAGTTTTGACCGACCCCAACTGCCTTCCATGTTCTAACTCTGGCCTTCGGGGAAGCAGCAGAGCCTGGTGCCCAGAACACTGTTGGGCACACACGGTTTCCAGAGGGCCACTGTGCAGACTTGCACACAAAGCCATTGAACTCCTTTTTTCCGAGCAGCCACACTGGAGCGACATTTACACGGCTTTGCAAAAGCACCCTGAGGGCCTCGAATGAAAGGAGCTCTGCATATTCAAAGCAATATTATGTTTATCTGTCCTATCCAAAGTAGAGAAGAAAATGCTTTATTGTCTGTGGCTTAAAATCTGCCCGCTATGATGTTTATGACAGTACAAAAGACAAAAGCTCTGTATTCCTGAGAAAGCACACTCTGCCACTGGCTTTGATTTCCATGGGGTGAAGGTGATAGGAGTAGTGCTGGGCCAGTGCTCGCACTATCCATCCTCCCCAGAGATGAGAAGTGGGGCTCACGGGCATTGCCTCAGCATGTTAGCAGCAGTTTACAGGGTCTCCAAGCCAGCTTGGAAGTTCAAGTCACGACTGAAATAAAGGAAGCCAACTCTGTTAGCACACAGAGAAGTCATTGCCTTTTGTCCAAAGGAACATCAGGCTGACACTTTCTTCTTGGAGTCTCTTGGCTCCTAGCGTTTGGAAGATAAGATCTATCCAGTCAGAGGGGGTTATATAAACTTCCTGTGAACTTTCATAGTTGATGATCAAAAGGAATCACAAAACATGCTGTCATTATTTATCTATTTATTTGTCTATTTAGAAGTTCAAAGAGTGTACAGTGCTATTGGTTGTGATTTTTTTTTTTTTCCTCATGTAAACAAGGTGATATCATGCTGGATGCACAGCCTTACGCCCACATTTTCCATTTGGAGTTTAACTTAAGAGCTCTTTTGCTCTGGAAAGCATCTTTGCAGGAGGAAAAATGCAAAAAATGCAACCACCACCCATATTCTGCTTCAGAAGTCATCTCTGCAATATTATCTGTCCTTGTGTCCCTTGCTTTGCTAGCTTTTTATAGAGATCCCCTTTGTTAGCTTCATATAGCCAGTGTAACAATAGAGATGGTTCCCAACAGCATCTTTTTCCTTGTCCCACTACCTGGATGTGAGTACAGGTAGTGGGATACCTTGACAATGATTTGAAACGTTCCCCTTCAGCTGGGGATTTGGCTTATATGATCTGTATTCCCATAATTTACGTGCTCTGAGAAGGATTCTGCCCCTCTGTTCCCTTTAAGTCAAAGCTTTGCTGCACTTGATCAGATTCACACAAGATTTAGTCCTCCCAGAGTTATGTTCTTGTGTGTTCTGCTTCAGTGCATTTCCAGGTGTGGGGGATCTGTTTTTTGAATTGTCTTGTAGTCCCACGCGCAGCATCTTGTGTCACAGGATGTGTGCTGTGAACAGGGGCAGCAGAAACTTGTCCTTTCAGGTCTACTTGGAAGAAACAGTAGTGAAGGGAGACAAATGGAGATCTCGCATTCACGTAGGGTCAAATCAGAAATCCTGTGGAATTTCAAGCAACTCATCGACATCTCTCCTGATATAGCTGGTTCCCAGAGGAAGCCTGCTTGTCTCATTTGCCCTTCTTCTTGGGACATAAATCCACCCTTGATGGGGATATACAGACAGGACAAATAGCCTCTCCTCTGGGGCTTCTCCCCCTCCATCGGTTTAGGACCTACAGCTTCCTGTCTCTCCCCTTTGGGCATGCTTGGGATGCAGCAGAGCCATGCAAGGAAGGGTGTTGACTGGAAGGAAGATGGGTTGCAGACAGGCCTGGCCCTGGAGAGTTAAGGAGCAGAAGGACTTATTTACATGAGATTCCCACCTTTTGGTTATCCCTCTGGCTTGGCTTGTGCCTTGGCCTGGTGCCATCTGACACAGTTTGCAGCGCTGGGATGTTGAGGGCTGGCTGAATTGGCTGCCTGGGCCCAGAGCCAGTTCGTATGGCTTATTTGGCTTTGCACTGCTTTTCTAGCAGGGTGAGCTGTAATATGTGTCTCCTGTCATGAATCAGACTGTAGGTATGGAAAATTCTCAAACCAGGCATTCGCGTGAGTTAATTCCACACTGTTCATGTTTAAAGTTGTTTTATTAAGGAATAATTCAGCTTATTGCTCAGCAAATTTTCAGCATCATTAGTATGTTTAGCATGGAGGTTGTGTCCCAGTATGATCAAACAGTGTCTTAAAATTTTAATTGCCAAATAAAGACTCTTTCCACCTCTCTTTTCTAAAATATACAACATTACTAACCACCACTTTGGTAAAATATTGTAGCACATGTTTAGTGTATTTTTAAGTTCTTTTGAAGTCAATGTTTAAGTGCTTTGCTGAATCAGGGCCTAAAATAATAATAGCCACAAAGTTAAGCCACTTTATTTTTGAATGAGTGTTTGCACAGCAACTGAATGTGTATCAGCTTCTTGTCATGCCCCCCAGGTACAGATCTCCCCTTGGTTTCAGTGAATTAGAAACTTTTTCAAATTGTTGTCTTGCACGCAGTTGCAAGGTCAGGGTCAGACCCACGAACGGCAGGCTCTCATTTGCAGAATGAGATCAAACTGAAATGAGATATAGGGCCATAAAGGGATTGGCAGCATCTCAAAGAGAGCACAGCTATGATTAGTCATTTCCTATATACATACTGTATAAATACTGGGGATATACACACACAATTTTTTTTCTGGGTTAGTGAAACTAGTACTGTGCTGCAAACCTGATCCTTGCTAGACCATTGAGGAGGTCATGGAAACTTAATTCTCCTGCTAGAAGAGAGCTGTGCATATACTACAAGTAATGGATCTGAAATGGGGGAAGAAAACAAGTCTGTAGCTGACTGATCTTAGTCTTTCACTTGTGCAGTCCTCTTGCAGCTGGGGAGCTCCTATGCTGGGTCAACTCCTTTGCTATTGTTTGCAAAGCTACCATGTACTTTTTTGCTACTTACTTGGATACCACAATCCTAGCAAAACGTGCAGTGGGGCAAAATTGAAGTTAACACACCACTGAAGGCAGTGGAAGTTTTAATTACTTCAGTAGAATGACGCCTTTGGGGTCAGAGGTGTTATCTTGTGCCACTTGCTTTATTGTTGTGTTCTTACACAATCATGTTGGAGTGTTAGCAATGAGGGCCAGTGCTGTGCACTGTTAGTTTAAAGAACCCAGTGGTGCTATGGGACTGCTTCAGAGTGTGTGGTGGCTGCTGCCCTGCCTGTCATCACTTTGCCCCACCTGGTAGTCCACAGAATTCCCTATGCAAAAGTATTGAGAGCTGGGTCTCTATAAAAAGAGCAAAGAACACAGTTTTTGTAGTGCATGTGTGCTTTACATTAAAAGCTGGCTCAGCTTATTTCCCTTATTTCCATACCTCTGCAAGTCACTGCCTGGTGATGAGGAAGTGCTGTTCCCAAGCTCCCTGCCTCTCCCAGTGAGGTCAGCAGGAGCTGCAGGCACTTGCAGCAGCATTGGGTTAAAAATATACACAGATTAAAGTTTGCCTTTTTGTTGTTGAGTCTTAAATTATAGAATTTCAAAAAAGTACGTATTTGTTGAGGTCACTGGAAAGATGGTCAGTAAACGTGTAGAGATGATATGAGGAAGATCAATTAGGTGGCCATCTTCAATGGGAAAGGGGCAAAAGCCCTTGTGAAGGGCAGAAAGTTATTTGAGGAGGGGAAAAGTCCTAAGTAACTTTGCAAGAGTGTTTTTTATCTAAAAAAATGCAAAGGAAAATGTTACTGAAGGTGGAACAGTGATTAATTTGAATTTATACCTACCAGAGGTTTGTGCTGCTGTTGTGGCTGGCTTAGTCTGTAGCTTACCTCTGATGTTGTGTTTTCACCTACTGAAACTGATAAAATTTCACGAGGAACAAGTCTGATTTTTGTTTCCACGCCTGTTGCTGCTGATGGCTGCTTGGAAAGCATTCAGTAAAGAATCTCAGACCACGCAGCTTGCGGAGAGGGCAGCTCATGTTTCCCTTGCCGGTCTCCAGGCAGAGACTCCAGGTGTGCCTGGTGAGGGCTCCTGCTGGGCGCTCGCCCCGCTCAGAGCATGCCCGCTCCTGCGCCTCACGTGGCTGCTGCATCCCGGGGCCGGGAGCCTAGGAAGGATTGCGTTCAACCCGGCAGAAAGGGGAAGTGTATCGGAAATAAGAAGCTAAACATCAGCTGCGTGTGAGTAATGGATTGTCTGTCTCCCGCAGGGGGTGAGGGTACACACTCTGATGACTTTTGATGGCAGGGTAGCCGCGATGCTGTGACTAATGCAAAATCAGCTCTTCATCATGACTTCTGTTTATGATTTCAGACTCTGTCCCGATCCTAAATTGTCTTCTAAGGTATTGATGTGCTCAAATGAAAGCCCAGTGAGAAAAAAGTAAAATGTGGGGATGGCTCTTGTTTCACTGGGACCAACCCGAGCTAAGTATGTCACCTTTTGGCAAGGAACTGATTCAGGGTGTATTAATGAGGCTTAGAATAGAAATGTGCTTGTCTGAGGGCTTCTGTGGTAGCCATCTGCCTAAGACCAAAGCTTGGGTCGTAGTTTTACTACTGTGCCTTGTTCCTACATATTTGTGTATGTGTGATATATTTTAACAACTTTGTTTGCTTTGCTTGGAATTTTAAACTGTAACAGAGTGTATATGTAATGCACTGAGCATTTTCAATGATTTATAAATGCCAGCCTGCCTGCTCCCCCAGATCCTTGCCATATATGCAGATGTGGTCCCGGAATGAAGTGCCACAGAGCCTCGCCATGAACGCTGGAGTGGGATGTGATGCAGATGGTTGCTACGTGGTCCCATGTTACCAGTAATGGGGTCTGTAGAAAATCTGAGCATGATCAGCCATTTCACTTGTCCATTGATCAATTCCTAGGATCTTTTTCTATTACTTCTGTGTCTTTGAACACTCCCCCTGCAGTGATGCAGTGTAAAACATTACTTTCCTGTGAGGAGTTAGCAGTTTCCCTCTTTCCCCAGTCACACTGCTGAAATTGTGCCCGCTTGTCACCTGTGATGAATTTACCTCAGTCATACACCAAAGGAACTTTTCAGGACAGAACCAGGTCATATTTTTTTAACATTTGGCTCTCATGGCTCTGGCTGGGCATCACTGGTGCATTCTTGGGGGAACTTGGTGTGAAATTGCAAACTTAGCATGTGGTGCTTTCATATCTAGGAACTATTTGATGTGATGTCATTTCAGCATCCTCTGGACCCTTGACAGCTTAAGTAGCTGTCTTGTTATATTTATCTACCTGTGAGTAGTCTGCATGCAGCTTTTGGTAACAGTGTCAAATATGCCTCATGTATGTGCTTTTGTGTGATGTTCTTGTTAGAGAGAGGTGGTTTAAATGTGCAGTCTGCTGGGAGCTCTGTCAGTCACAAAATTTAGAGTTTTCTGAAGTACAGGCAATAACATGCTCTGGTGTAATTTATATCTAATAATGGCTATATGGAGACACAGGTGTTCCCATGAAATAGCTTGGCTATCTCACACAACCAGAAGAGTAATATTTTGGAACTCTTTAATCTCCTCCTGCATAAACCTAGTTATGTTGATTATATCATGCACATTTTCTTGTGTTCAACTCCCAAAGTAACATATAAAGGATTTCATATGCCAATGCTGAGTTTTAAATGCGGGGGTGGAATATCATAACAGCACAATGAAGTGGTTAATAGATACAGAATAAATTGATTTCCTATTTAGCTTTGCATAGGCAGCTTTGCAATTTTCTGCCCACTAGAGGGACTGCTGCTTATACTGCTCATTGGAGAACACAGGCTCATGAAGTCTCTTCAGTATCTTTTCTGAAGTTTTAAAACATTGAATGACTGACTCTGATTAAATCCTCTAAATATTGTCTCCAAGGTATTTCTCAAAATGTAAAAACTTTGGGCACAGTACTCTTCTTCTGAGTCCAAGTACTTTTTAAACTGAATTTTCTTAATAAATGTTCTTTCTTTTTTATAAACTATTTTCTGTTCTCTTGATTTATCAGTCTGGACTTTCCTATATGACGTAGGTAGGGATTAATTTAGATTTTTTTTGTCAAGGAAAAAATGTTGTATGCCTTTATTTATGTTTGGAGTAAGTTTTGTTTTGCAACCATGGTGCCAGTGAATATGGTAAACTAATCAGTTCTTGTATTTGCAAACGTCAGTGAAATGGGTTTCTCCTTTAACTGGGAGATAGCAAATTTTGGGTAAGAGGCACTTAAACTTACAGTCAGTATGAGAGAACTTCCAGATGTATCTGTGTGTTCTTGTTTAGCTGGAGAATTTTTTCCGTTTGTTTGTTTGAGTTGCATGTTCCTGACCTGCCCAATTTTCTTCTTAATTACAGCAACATGACAGAATACAGGAAGTCCTGCATGACCTTATGAATACCTGTGCTAATTAAGTCACTGGCTTTGGTACTGGGAGAACAGCAAGGTAAGCAGTCAGGCCGTGCCAGCAGCATTTCTTGTAATCTGCATGATTGTATTTCAACAAAGCTTTAGTGCTTTCAGATATCAAATTCATAACTAGGCAGGCAAAGACAAATAGCCTGCAGGTCTGAATGCGATAGATTTACTCTTAGTTCAAAGCTTGGGTGAACAAACATCTCTTTTTCTTCCTTCTTGGGGAAAAAAATACAAGTTCTGTGGTCATTTTCTCTTTTTTAGAAGGCAATATCTCTAATTTCCACAATCAATTCCTGACACCAAAGCTCAACTTCCTGGGCTGACTCTGGGGAGGGGCTGGAGGAGGGGTGGAATGTTTCAAAACTTAGCTGATGAAAAGGCATGCTGTTTTGTGGATGCCTCCCAGAATTGTTTAAATCTGTGTGTGTGTGCGCGCGCGCTTANTGACAACTGGCCTGGCCAGTCTGTGTTCTCTGCAATCATTTTAGCTGGAATCAGTGCTGCGAGAGGTCATATGAAGGAGTTATGGGAAGCACAGCAGGTATTAGACACTAAACGACTGGTTTTCTGATTGCCTCAGATAATAACACAGAGTTTTGTCTGGGAAATACAAATCTGAGAATGGAGTGGAAAGGGAAATGCTCCAAATTTCAGGTAACAAAAATTGCCTTTTTAATGTTATGTCCTCCCATTGTAAAGTTCGATGATTTCTTTTTTTTTTTT